>CABFWO010007594.1:11474-23875 GCA_902155825.1 Timema genevievae | reverse complement strand
AAGGGACAGCTAGCAGCAGAAAAAAAAGAAGAAAGGGAAGAAAAATGGAGGAAAGGGTTCTCCATTGCAAAACATTAGCTGAAAGTGACCACTATCAACCTATAAGGAAATAATGATTATTTTCTTAGTAATACTATATTGGCAATAAAAATTGTTATCATTTAACTGTTTTTAATTTATTTGAGGTATTTAACGTGCACTTTATGAACCGACTTATTATATCAGCACACGACTTATAGCTATACTTAAATCTAGAACATACACAACATCCAGTCCCCTGGCCGTTGATTCATTACTGTGAAAGGGTAGACCCACATTTCACCAATGGTAAATTTTTCTACCATGCTGGGAATCGAATAGACGGACATTCTAACGATTGAGCTAAAATGTTGGACAAATAAAAGTATTATCAAACAGTTCTAATAATACTTCCCTACGGATTACTTTATGATTGACGATTTAGAACCGTTTTGAAAGAACAAAAAGAATATATAAATACAATTGTTATGGTTTTTTTTACAGTTGTGATAAGATTTATTTTAGTGCATGCAATTATAAATTAGAACGTATCATATTCACACTTTTATCTTGTTAAAACTGGCCACCAAAATAAATAAATGTATTTTTATTACTTAAAGAAAGAGCCATTACAAAATATTAGTTTCAAGTTAGTAGAGTAGTTAAGTTTTTATTTTGTAAACATGTGCGCGTGAACACATATGAAAGCGGTTTATATGACGTCATGAACCTCCCTTGTTTCGGCTGGTTCGCCATATTAATTTACGAAGTGAACGCAGCATTTTTAAAAGCTCTCGTTTGAAAAGCATTTTTTAAGTGAACCACAGAAGCCACCGCATCGCGTCCACAAAAAAACAAACAAAAAAAACCCCATCCAAACCGTTACCGTATTTTCTTAAGTTCGTGTTTAAATAATGTAAAAACAGTTGAAAAATATAATTACAAATAAATTGTTTGTTGGGAAGGTTTTGATTGCAAAAAAGTGACAACACATAATTTTGCAGATTATACGGTTTGGCGAATGGATATATACAGTAGAGCGTCAATAATTCGGACTAATTGGGGATCGACCCAGTACGGGTTATCAATTTGTCCGGATTTTCGAAACTACAGTATCTATACCAAAATTTAAAAAAATAATCAAACACGGGATACTTGATAAATTTTGAAAATTGAAAAATTACACCTAGACATGGGAATCGAACCCGGGACCTTTGGCTTAGTACGCAAATGCTCTAACCACTGAGCTATCCAGGATTAGTCCCGTGCCCAGGGTCATTATTCACTCATATATATATATATATATATATGACCCTGGGCACGGGACTAATCCTGGATAGCTCAGTCCTGGGCACGGGACTAATCCTGGATAGCTCAGTGGTTAGAGCATTTGCGTACTAAGCCAAAGGTATCGGGTTCGATTCCCGTGTCCAGGTGTCATTTTTCAATTTTCAGAATATTATATCTATATGGAGTAATCCTCACTAAAAAAAAGCATAAATAATAGCTTTGGCTATTTGATTCATATTTAATAAAACTTAGCGTTAAGGTAGAAACATTTTCACTTTATTTAAACAACGAACTTACCAATTATTTTTTTCTGTTGCCAAGCATCACAAATTCTGAAGGAATATAAGGTGAAAATCTAAAAACGAAAAAAAAAATTATCCAATTTTTTATAATTATTTTTCGAACAAGGTTTGAGGTGCGTTTTTTTTGGCGGCCATGTCTCTGATATTGATACCACTGTGGCTATTTTTATAAATATTCTTTCTGTACGATCCAGATTATCGAAGCTCTACTGTATCTGGTAACATGGCTGTCACCTACACCGCCCTTCCAACCATGTGTGTGGACTCTGCAGCAGTCTGTCCGACCAACCGACCGACCTATATGCACGACCTTGTGTAAAAGAGGTCACGTGGCTGACATTTGTGAAAGAGATGTGCTAGATGCACTCCACGTGTTATATACCATGGTTCCATATGTAACACATGGACTTCCGCTGACATATGCTATCGGTGATATAACTTACCGTCATGGTTATAACCGTGGCCTGGACTTTTGATTATATATAAAATGACTTAACGATGACATACAAATTTCAACAAAAACTCGTAATGCTTGCACACGACTAAACTAAATACGCACTTTACAAATATAAACGATATCTAATTAATGAGAATCCTTTAACAACTTAACTCTCGCGCTGTGCTTTATAATATTGATTTACGAATATCTGCTTCAGAAGTAATAGCCACCCCCTCCCAACGCAACCCTCTACAGCTTAGTTGCAGTTACACCAGGAATGTGTATTTTACAACCAGACGGGCAACGGGGATACAAAGTTCATTGCCTGCATTAGGTTTAGTATCTGTGTGAAGAATAAAATTATGTTTTGAGTATTTCTGCATTTATAAAATATTGATAGTATTTAAATATATACTTATTCAGTAAATATTCTTAAAGCTTATTTAAAAATGACTCAAAAATACTTTTAAAAAAAGACCTATAAAATAACATTTTCACAACCAGGCAATCATGAACATAACTTATAAACTGTGATGTAATCGTAAAAAATATTAATTGTCATAAAAAATCTGGGCGTTAAGTATTTTCTTAGCACCGCGTCTTACTACCCGTTCGGGTTATACGCTTATGTACATAGTAACATATACACTAATGGTTTTAGGAAGGTTATATTTAGATGAAGTTTACCCACATTTATTGGAGAGAGAGTGGAAAACTATTTTGGAAAAAACTACCCTCAGTACACCTGAGCGAGATTCGAACCTTGATATCCCAGTCATCGGCAGTTTAATTTACTACGAGTAGCGCGTTAGACCACGTGGCCACCGAGGTGGGTTCCCAGTTTGTCGTCATATACCCTACCTCCACTTGAAGGGGAGACGCTTTGTTTGAAGACCTTAAGACACTAGTTTCGAGACGCCTGCCTAGTTTATAACACGAGACGAGTGTGGGTGGGGGAACTTGGGCTTTGTTCTTCGCCGTGTGTCGAAGTGAAAGGCCGCCCGCACGTCATATGTGTGTGGCAGGTAGTCTAAAGAACAGGCGAACAGGAAGGAACGGAAATGTATCTCGCTTCTATATCACTGTCTAAATATAATAACGGTTGATGTTTTATGAAGAATCTTTCTTATCCAACAGGTACCAGATCTAATTTTGTGTGTTCATGCTTCGAGTCATATAATTTAGAACCGACACTTTTGATATATATTATCAACATCTACCTATAAAATATTTTTATTTATTATTTTATTATTTACCACCGCATCTTACTACCCGTTCGGGTTATACGATTAAGTACTAATTACGATAATTGATTAGGAATTAGGAAGGTTGAATTTAGAGGAAGTGAACCCGCATTTGCGTGGAGTGAGAGTGAAAAACCATTTAGGGAAAACCTCCCCAATTCACCCGACCGAGATTCGAACCTCGATCTCCCCGTCCTTGGCAGTTGAGCTCAACACGACTGACGCCACCGAGGCGGGTAGTAAAATATTACTATTACACTAAAACCTCGTTAATCCAAACTAATTGGGACCGCAGCTAGTTCGGATTAACCGGGAGAATACGGGATTACAGTATGTACACGAATTTTAAATTACAATTGAACGAGTTTAGTCAAATTTTCGTTTATTTAACTGATGTAAAACACGTAACATGAACTCTAATTATTTTTAGTTACAGGAAAACGCATTGTGTTGACTACAACATGTAAATATTAAGCATTGATTCTATTAAACATATATCACTGTTGCTTAAATTTTTCTTTTAACTTTGAGTTTGGTAACCAATAAGATAAACTTCATTTGACTTAAATTTTTCTCCCGTTCCCGAAAAGTCTTTTCGGATTAACCGGAATTGCGGACTATCGTGGTTCGATCTAACGGGTTTTTACTGAACTAATAAATATCTCAAGTTGACTCCAAATACTAAATATGTTTGTATTCTTTTTAAAGTTTCCTCCAATCGAAATCCTACAATACACCATGATAATAGTGAAACCAAGCAAGGTATATCTTGTTTTTCTTACAAATGGACATTTCGAGCACCTTTTAGAACATTTAATCATATTTTTTTACGCTCAACATTGACAACATTTTTACTATTATAATATTAGAAGTACCCGCCGTTGACCGGGGTGACCACGCAGTGCAACGCTTTTCTTTGCATCAAACATACAGACAAAAAAAAACTCTTCATTTTATTTCTTGCGAACCAGTTTTTAATAAATTAAAAAAATCTATAATTTTTTAAAAAAAATTACAGCTTTTATGTGCACGTGTTTTTACACACGGTCTACTAAGATTACATTTCAAACCTCTGCGTGCGATGGATATCGCTCTCCTGACTGTCAAACAAAATATTCATTTTATTAAGATAGATAGTGTTATTGATAACATACAGTAGCCTCATGGCTTCTTTGGTGCTGACTGACAGTTCACAGCTGACTTCTGACAGTCAACATTTTGGTATATACCTAAATTTTGACTGTCAGAAGTGACAACTGCTAAACACATGTTTTTTTGCAGATCATATGGTTCGGCGTAGGGATACATAATTTGGCCCGGTAGCTTTTCAAAGCCGTCAGCTGTCAGCTGTGAGCTGTCGGTCAACACCAAAGAAGCCATGAGGCTACTGTAGCTCACCCTGGGGAGAACATTGACACTCAAACACCGGTAATGTTCAGTCGAAGACCACAGGGAGATGCACGAAGTTAGCATCTACCTTTATTAAAACCGACACATATTTAGTTCTAAATCAGAACGCCAGAGTCCAGGTGTGTCACTTTTCTCTAGATCCAATTAAGCAATCATTTCACCATGAACACTGTCGCATCCTCTTCGCGAGGTCTAACGCGCTACTCTCGCCAATAGACCAGACTTCCGATGACTGGGAGGAGATCGAGGTTCGAATCTCTGTCGGGTGTACTGAAAAAAGGGGGGAGGGGGCCGGTGTTCCAAAACTGTTTTCCACTTTCTCTCCACGGAAATGCGGGTACGCTTCCTATAAATATAACTTTCCTCATCCTTAAAAACTATTAGCGTGATTAGTACATAGGCGTATAGTAAGACGCGGTATTAATTTTTTTAAATGTCGCTTAATAGTAGGAACAGTCAATGTCTTCTGGAGAAGAAAAATTACATTTTGGCCTAGTTAAAGTTTAAGGTTCTCAAATAAGAAATAAATGTTACGGTGCACTGCACAGACTTTCTCGCTCCTAAACCTACATAAGTATATACTTAAAGCTCGTAATATAGCAACGCACTTCAGCAAAGAAATAATATATACTAAAGTCCTACAAATTTGCAATGATTCGCAAAGAGTTGCAGAAATATCAATTTTGGAGAGTTCCGCTTATGTAAGGTAATCTCCAAAGTCATTTTCACGGGGAAATGATATTCGCCAGTTTCGTTTGTAATCTTAAACAGTGTCTAGATACAAATTTTAATCAAAATTGTCAGAGCCGATTTTGAGAAAATCTTATTATTTTTTTCTCTTTGCCCTTAAGTAAACTGCCCTTAATTTTAAGGTTTGATAGATAATTTTTAGGAAAAATCTTCTTGGGAACCTTATTAAAGTCCTAGATACCAAGTTTTGGACCTATCGATAAAATGGTTTCGGTTCTAGTACCAGTAACAGAAATATACGGCATCTCGAAAATCACTTTCTCGGGTTTCGGGAATCATGAAACGTTGACATACATCAAAAATCTCGAATATGATTTTTTTGACGGTCACAATACTTTCTCTACCCGAGGGTATTACGAGAAAGTAAAGAAAAAATACTAACATGAGCAAGAAAAGTGACATAACTATTACAAGAGTGCTAATTAAGAAATAATATAGTATGTTGATTAAAGACGGTGACTCAACTCGAAAAGGTTTTACTTTTATGTACCTTATGACGTCAGCATGATAACAAAAAATGATCAAAACGTATATTTTATAACAGTACCTATAGTCCATTTTGTGGTCTCTCTAGTGGACAGATCTCCTGGCTACAGATACAGAGGTCCCGGGTTCGATCCTAGGCGCTTACAGATTTATCTGTGAAAGGAATTGGTCTGGAGCGGGGTCAAACTCAGGCCTATTGACGACAAAATGAGGAGCTAATTGAATAAATAAGTGACAGTTTCGGTCTAGAAAACTGATATTAACGACTGGAAGGCTCGTTGTCAGGACCAAATGACACGCTTTCTGCATATGTTGGCAATATCTTCGCCAACGGACCGCGGCCGCTTGGTCGATCGCCATTTCGATACAACTTTTCATATATATTTTTTAGTTTTAGAAATGATATGAAGAATTTTATATTTTTTAAAAAGTTTTTTTTAGTTTCTCGCCGACATACGTTGAAAGTAGATCTAGTAATTTTACTGTCAGATATATAATTTCATTTTAATTTATTTGAGGTATTTAACATGCACTTTCTAAACCGACTGATTATATCAGCACACGATAATTTCTATGAGCGAGAGCAAAAAGGCCTACCAATTTTGCCGGGAAAGGTATTTTCACATACCTTCCAGGGTTCTTTGACATGGGACCGACGGCTTTACTTCCCCTCCGAAGGAAGTTGTGCTACGGATTTTTATCACTCAAGGAAGATTCCGTCGACCCCGGCTGGGTTTGAATCCACAAACATCTGGTCCTGAGGCGAGCACTTTACCCCAAGACCACTGAGGTCGACGTCGGAGATATCCACTGGTAATAGAATTGGGGGCTATAAGTTTGTTGCCTCTAAACGTAAAAGGAGGGTACGTGTCATCAGAGAGAGAGAGAGATTGCGGGAACGAGCGAACATCCGATTCGATCGTGTGTCTCGCCCTCTCTTTCTCTCGTGTGCATCGACCTTCACCCCGCGCGGCAGTTAGTCGATACAGCCACTCCCTGTTCGAGCAAGAGCGGTAGTGGAAAGTGGTCGAGAACGCAGCGGGGGAGGTAAATCTAGCGAATATGCTCCTCTTCCGCCCATCGTGTCGAGGAAATGATCTGTGATATCAATCTACGCGCGGTTTTAATCCATCCCTCCGACTGGTATGAAAAGTAAAGCAGGTAAATAGGTAGGATCTCTCGCGTGAGCGGCCTTGGGCCCCATACTCCATGCCCGGTCAAGGCGACACACTCTTAGTAGGACTCACTGAATGACTTGACACACAAATACTAGGACGGGCGAGCGTTGTTTTTGGGGAGGGGGGAGTGCCCTTCCTCGTGTTTTGGAGAAGTTGACGGCCGTAGTCATAGTCCATGGTCTCTGGCGTAGACCAATCTCCCAACAAACATTTCACTGGCCGAATTGTCTAAGAAGGAGTCATTCACCATCACAATAGACTAGAATGCCGATGACGGGAAGATCGGGGTTTGAATCTTATTCAGATGTACCAAGGCGTTTTTTTTTCTCTAAATGGCTTTCCGCGCAAATGCTGGTATACTTCCTCAAAATTCAACCTTCATCGTCCCTAATACATTAGTGTATAGGTTCATAACACGTATAATCCGGACGGTTAGTTAGTGAATACGGTTGGAATGAGATATCTAATAAATGTATGTGGAAAAACTCGTAGACCCTATGGACAGAGTCAGATGAATGAGTGCTGAAGGAGTGCGATTTGAAAGGTCATTGTTAAAGAAGAGTCTTACGTTGGTCTTAGTCATGTTGAGAGGGTGAGAGTGGATTGATTGACGAATCAAATATATGAAGGTAGAGTGTGGATCAAAAGGAAGGCGTAGGCCATGTAAGATATGGCTAACTGTTGTAGATGAATGCGTGAAATAAAGAAACAATAAGAGTTTTAAGAATAAAAGAACATGCATGACTCGGTGTATGGATGTTGTTGAAGCAAAGGGAGTATGTAAGGAAAGGGAAGTGTGGAGAAAGTTAGTGAGTTTCTTGCCTACGCCGTAAGAGAACAGCGTGATTATGTATGTATTTTAGTTAGACATGCTGCTTAGAAAAAACACTCTTCTTCACACAGTCTCTTACGTCAAGCGGGCTGTTTGTAATAAGGATGGAAGGCCAGCGTGGCTATGAATCCAAAACACAGGCATGTTGTTAAGCCAAGTGCCATTACAAATACTTTGCTCGTTAATCAACCGCTCATTAATCATCCTCGCTAGCCGGTTACCTGAGTACAAAGAGGACAGGGCCACAAGGGTGCGTACTGGGAGAATCTGTGCAGAGGAAATGAAGACCGCTCCAGTCAAGGGAACGAAACAGTTAAAAAACAATTAAAAGCACCGCGTCTTACTACCCGTTCGGTTTATACGCTTAAGTACTAATTACGCTAATGGATTAGGAATAGGGAGGGTTGAATTTAAAGGAAGTGAACCCGGATTGGCGTGGAGGGAGAGTAGAAAACCATTTAGGAAAAATCACCCCCAGTTCACCCGACCGNCCCGTTCGGTTTATACGCTTAAGTACTAATTACGCTAATGGATTAGGAATAGGGAGGGTTGAATTTAAAGGAAGTGAACCCGGATTGGCGTGGAGGGAGAGTAGAAAACCATTTAGGAAAAATCACCCCCAGTTCACCCGACCGAGATTCGAACCTCGATCTCCCCGTCCCCGGCGGTCGAGCTCAACACGACTAGCGCGTTAGCCAACTACGCCACCGAGGCGGGTTTAGATTGAACTTGACTTACTTCCCAACTTTCTTTGTTTGCCAAATTTAGCTTCATTATAAAAATTATAGACTTCGTGAAGTTTCCAAAGACTTTGTAACGAAGGACGAGACTAGACCTAACTAATTAATTAATTATGTAATTGTGACAAATGTTATTAATCTCCTCTGGTGGACTAGGTATGCGCTGTTATTTAGTATGGCCTTGTCTTGATTTCGGGCCAGGGCCTGGTACTTTGGTACCAATGGTTCCCCACTCTTGTTCACATGAACTGGTGAATGAACTGTGAGCTGTAGTTAACGAACTGTTTAATCCATCTCTACAGTTTTGTATGCACTCTGCAACGCATTTATGGGAACGAGATATTCCCTTCCTGGTGTTTTTTTTTGTATCTGTTCACTCATAGTGAAAGTTTGTCGGCGACGGTTGGCAGGTCTGTTTCCGGCTGCATTGCTCTCGGGAGTTGCGCCGCTGTTCCTCCAACCCGGGCCGTGTGTCGGGAGAGTCAGGGTCGCCTCGACCCCCAAAATATATCCATGCGCTACTTTCCTCCCGACCCTTTCAGAGCAGCCATGCTACGACCCCGTCCCCACTCCGCACGTCCCTCTTTCATCAAGCTTGTGGAGGGGAAGTTACGTTACCCCTTCGGTCTTGATAGCCACGTGATGCTTGCGAAGGGGAAGTGACATTACCCTTTATGTCTTGATGACCACGTGATGTTTGTGAAGGGGAAGTGACATTACCCTTTATGTCTTGATGGCCACGTGATGCTTGCGAAGGGGAAGTTGACATTACCCTTTATGTCTTGATGGCCACGTGATGTTTGTGAAGGGGAAGTGACATTACCCTTTATGTCTTGATGGCCACGTGATGCTTGCGAAGGGCGAGCGACGTTACCCCTTATGTCTTGATGGTCACGTGATGTTTGTGAAGGGGAAGTGACGTTACCCTTTATGTCTTGATGGTCACGTGATGTTTGTAAAGGGCGAGTGACGTTACCCTTTATGTCTTGATGGTCACGTGATGTTTGTAAAGGGCGAGTGACGTTACCCTTTATGTCTTGATGGCCACGTGATGTTTGCTAAGAGGGAGTGATGTAACCCCCCTTTGTACTGTCAGCTAAGTGATGCTTGCAGGTAGGGATTGTCAGCAAAAAGAAACCCATTCTACCTGAAACAACAAATATCACAGTTAATTTATTCGTAAACAGTTTTTGACCTTTTTTTTTGTCACCACGTCTGCCTGCCAGTTCGGTTTGTAAGTCACAACAATTTAATTATTTTTTAACTAACCTATTTAGGATAAAGTTCAAAGTGATGGTCTATAGATTGCATGGTGCCATAAATAACGTGACGTCACGTGGATATAGCCATCATTCTCGTCAGGCTTTTGTGTAGTGGGGCTTTTTTCTCTAAAACGCCTATCCCTCTCTCGTGCAAATGCAAGTACATTTCTTCTAAATGTTAACTTCCCTATCCCTACTCCACTAGGTCATTGGTTTTAATGTGCGTTAGCATGGGGACAAATTATTATCTATAGAGGTTTTTTTTAACCTGAATGGTTATAAATAAATTCATGATTTTTTCAAATGTATTCTTATGCTGATACTCATATTTTTAATATTAACTTATATATAGTATCATGATATCGGCCCGCGATGGGCGCCAATTATGGAGATACCGGTTATATTGGGGAGCCAATTAAAATGTTACGGTGATTTAATGCCCTGTGATTGAGCACTATTTATAACGATAGCTGGTTTTACGATGATGATGACGCGAGCATGCCTTACTTCGCACTTTCACGCGGTTATTTGATCTGATTATTTCTGATATTTAATCTTATTAAATGAACAAGACTTCTGATGTAGCACACGATTTATTTAGACAATTATACCTTCGGCACTGAAGATATGATATTACAGGGTATCTACTGGGTCACGAAAGTCACCAAAGTCACGAAAAAGTTAATAATTGCAAAACAGGTCACGAAAGTCCATGAAAAGTCACAAATTTTCAATATTTAAGTCAAAAGTCACAAAAATATTGTTGTTTTGAATTTTCCGCGCATCGTAACAACACAAACTCGTCGAATGTCAAGTTACCCACAACCCATGATGCCATGCGCTAACCGCCTGATTGTTTTTACCATGATACCAAATACAAGGTCAACGTTCGCCATCTAGTTAAAGTTTAATGTTGCGTGTGAGTGCATTATGCCTATTTATGCATTATATAATGTTCAATCGTTTACCGAAGAAATTTTGTGGTCATAAAATGTCACCAAAAAGTCACTAATTTTGGTTTGTTCAACTCGGTAGATACCCTGTATTAAGTGATACAGTTTTTGTTAAACTACAGATTGTTTTGCTGTGATTTTACTATTTAACATTTTACTGTGTACTCTATGGATTTAAGTTACTTGCACTGTGTGTATTCATACGCACAAACGACTTATATATTACCTACCCCTTGCTTCTTGGACCCCTTGTCATTAGTGTCAAAACTAACTAATAGAAAGACTCCTCGCGACTTGATGTTATGAAGGCTGGCTTCCTATTGGGTAGAGGGAAACAGCATCATAAGATCTTTCTAATACAACGGAGTTGATCTTTTAGAGGAAAAAAAAAAGTTTTGAAGCGCATTACATTGACATTATTTCTGAAAACACGTGATTTTCTTTGGATGAAGTATTAAAAGAAAATTTTACATACAGTTCTTTAATAAAAATACGCTTCATCCATGACTTTTTGAATGTATGAGATGGGTCCAAAATATTATCATTACAATAGATACAATTAAGTTCACTCGACCAAAAACAAGTTACACATAAATATTTTTTTTTGTAATAATCATGAACATTATGGTTAAATGTTAGGCCTACCTATTTATAAATAGTTTGGTGCATGGTGGTGATACATAACTCAAATTGACCAAATATAACAAGGTGGAGTCTACATTTTATTTATTAACTAAAAAACAATTCACAAATAATCAAGTTGGCCGATTATCTCAATATTTGGGATTTTTAATGTCTTAATCATCGAGGTTCGAATATAGGTCGGGTGTACTGAGAGTGGTTTTCCTAAAATGTTTTCCTCACTCTCCTTCCATGCAAATGCGGGTACAAATCCTCTGAATATAATATTTATAATCACTAAAACCATTAGCGTAATTAGTTCATATGTGTATAACCCGAACGCTTAGTAAAACGTGGCGCTAAAAAAAATCATACTGTAATATAATTAAATTTTGAAACCTGAATCAAAAATAGTAAAATTGTACTTTCTTCCTCTATTTGACTAAATTTTAGACTTTCCCCCCCTCATTTGGCTGCATTATTATTAATAGTAAGGTTTGGTTACCTTGGAGGAAATGCCGTTTTTAGTTTGGCCAATCTATCGTGTACATGGAAACAAACAAAAATTAATAATAAAACAAAAACTTTCGTTTCTTTAGAAATTATGTTTAAAATAAAGCTGATAGTCCAAAAACAAATTTAGAGTAGTGAGCACGGACTGCTGTCTCAAATTGTATGACAAAACAAGATTCGCTTGACGCTGCAGTACACGAGATTTGTAATCCATGGTCGTCGTTCGATACCAGTTATGTGAGTGGGATTCGCTCGGTATTTTATTAAATACTTTACTTTTTGATGTGTTGTGGAGTGAAACATGATGATGATTGGTTAAGCTGTGATTACACACACACACACACACACACACACACACACACA
>CABFWO010007594.1:0-10896 GCA_902155825.1 Timema genevievae | reverse complement strand
TTTTTCTGACTTTTTTTTTTTTTCCCTTTAATTCTAATTCTGAATGCTTCTTGTTTTTCTTTTTTTTTTTTTTATCACTCTCCCTGAACTCTTGGGATGACAATACCAACGTTTATTCATTCTTCTTTCATAAGATGGTAGAGCAATAGATTTACTTCCATCCTCAAAATGTTTCAATATTTGAACGCATCTGGTGGTTAGAGCTAAGGATGACGCTGTCTAGCGTTTGTAAGCGGCTCATTCAGTACTGTCCGTGAATCATTGGGATAGCGATAAATCTTGAGTCACAAGTTCGCCGAAAATAGAAAGCAGAATCTGCTTGAGTAGCGCATCTATTCATGCGCTGTATGTTGACCCATGATGTATCGCAACGATAACTTAAAACAGCTGATTATCAACAAATTTTATTTTCTAGGGGATATACATATATATTAGATCATTCTCCAATGGATATTTTCAAATTATACAGGATGGCCCACGGAAAAGTAGCCCGCCTTCTATATCCAGCAGGCGCCTCACTCTGAATTGGAGGTCAATCCCCTTCCACCCATATTGTGACATGAAGAATGAGCAAGTGAACTGCTTGTCTAAAGCACAAGACGGGGTGGAAGGGGATTGACCTCCTCCAATTCAGAGTGAGGCGCCTGCTGGATATAGGAGGTGGGCTATTTTTCCGTGGGCCACCCTGTACATCGATACACACGCTTTATCTTAACGGGTTATTTCAAATCTTCTCACAACATTATAACGATATCGGGTTTTATTGATGATGATGATGATGCGAGTGTGGACGCGGACCCGTGAATGCCCCACGTTGGGCACCAATTATAGTGTTACCGGTTTTTATGATGATGACGATGGTGTATGTGGACCCGTGTGTGCCTTACTAAGCACTTGTTATCACACGGCTATGACGATCTGATTGTATGTATTTCTTACTGTAGGATTACTTATTGGTTAATTGTTGAAATTAGTAGAGATATAATGTTGTACACGATTTATTTTGTTTATTTCACTTTCACTATTATAAAATTGACATTAAAATGATACAGTTTTTGTTCATTTACGAACTGATGTGGAGAGCCTGAGCTAGTGCTTGTTACAGACTGAGATTTTATCTTTTACTATAATTCTGTGTGATATTATGTTCTGTTTTATTACTACGTTTCACTGTGTTACTATACGCACAAGCTGCATATATATTACCTACTCCTTGCCTCTTGGGGCCCTTGTCAGCAGTATCAAAACAAACTATTCGGAGAATTCCTGGCAAACTGATGTTGTGAAGGCTAGCTTCCTATTGGGTAAAGGCAGCCAACTCATCACCTGATTTACAAATACAACGGAGTTTGTCTTTTAAAGAAAGAAAGTTTTAAAACGTATTATATTGAAATTACTCGTTTTCATTCACTACTTTTTGAATATAGGAGGGGTACAAAACAGTATCGTTATAACATCCAAAGAATCAGTCTTCTTGCTTCTGGCAGTACAACGCTTGTCAAATGCGCGTGCGCACTGATATAAGATGGTCGGTTCTGGGATTTGATCGGTTCTCCTTTGCCGAACATTTCTGGCAGAGCGGACGGAGTAGAGATGAATTGAACGGAAATCTTGTGATTGGCTTGGAGCTCGTCACGTGACCATGTTTCTTCTCTGCGCTAGTTTTTCAGCGAACGTGTCAATCTGCAGTAACAAACATTCCAGCGTCAGCTTATCCTTCCATAAGATCTCATTGTAATAGATATATAGTAAAGTATTGGTAGGAAGAATCGTATTGACAGTTACAAAAGCTATTAAATCTTTTTGTTTAGCACCGCGTCTTACTACCCGTTCGGTTTATACGCTTATGTAGGCTACTAATCACGCCATTGGTTTTAGGGATTAGGGAGTTTATATTTATAGCAAGTGAACCCCCATTTACATTAAGAAAGAGAAAGTGAAAAACCATTTTGGAAAACCCTCCCTCAAAACATCCGACCTAGATTCGATTATTGATCTCCCCGTCATCAGAAGTCTAGTCTTCTGCACGAGTAGCGTGTTAGACCATTCTCCCACTCAACCTGGTAGTATCAATGTTGAGCGCAAAAAATTGTGTTCTTATTTTCTTAAATTCACTTCCTGCCAGAACCCTACTATACTCATATCTTGCCAGGAAACAGCTGAGTAAAATCACGGATAACGCGGTCGTTTGTTGGAAACCACTCCTTATTCCGTGTCACGCCAGCGCAACAGGTCGCACCTCTCGCTTCACGCATCTATGGACGTTGTGTGGTGTTTTGCAAACCAAACCTTCCGTGTCACGCCAGGTCTTGCAAACCAAACCTTCCGTGTCACGCCAGCGCAACAGGTCGCACCTCTCGCTTCACGCATCTATGGACGTTGTGTGGTGTCTTGCAAACCAAACCTTCCGTGTCACGCCAGCGCAACAGGTCACACCTCTCGCCTCACGCATCCCCGGGCGTTGTGTGGTGTCTTGCAAACCAAACCTTCCGTGTCACGCCAGGTCTTGCAAACCAAACCTTCCGTGTCACGCCAGGTCTTGCAAACCAAACCTTCCGTGTCACGCCAGCGCAACAGGTCACACCTCTCGCTTCACGCATCCCCGGACGTGGTGTGGTTCCATTCAGAGGGCTCTAAAAGTCTGTCCTTCCATCTTCACCTCGGTCTTCCAGCAGGTCTTCTCCTCCCTGGAGGTCTTTCTTCTCTTGCTATTTTGACAATTCTGTCTTCTTGTATCCTGTCAGTATTTTGGTTCCGTTCTATCCTACGTGAAATTATACATTCAGTGATGGGGTTGATTTTACAAGATGTTCTTTCTTTTTCTGTCTAGCAGCGATTTATTAGTGATTTTTCTTCGCGTTTCTGCAACTTACAGTTGTTAGAATATAATGTACATTTTCTTATAATATTACTAATTATGACCTATCAAGGTTATATTCATCATTCATTTCTTTTTAAAATTAGGCCTACTTGATTTATTTTTGAGAAAAAACGACTTAAATCTCGATTTGTTTTATGACTAGGTAGTTTTTTTGTTCACTCAACTGAAAATTGTCGCGAGATCGACAAGTTTCCGACCTCTGATGTAGACATTAGAGCTGCCCCCCCCCCTCCCCCCCATAAAGTCTCTGGATGCAGTTATAAAGGCTATGTTGTTGTTACCAGTGTTGTAAAGTTGTCGCGCTCGGATGCATTGGAGGAACGGCGAGTCTCGAGAGAAGCCGAATGATGCTACGTGCAGCGGAGGGAGACTTGACTGCGAGGAACAAATCAATACAGTCTCCTCTTCTTCTGTCCTTTCTTCCCCCTCTGTCAACTTTCTTTTCATTCATTGCACCCTCCCTTATTCCTCTTTCTCTCTATTGCGGCACCTTTATTCTCAATCACATCCTTTCTGACTGAAAAAACTTTTGGAAAATGTAAACATATTTGTTCGTGGTCAACGTTTATATTAAACCCGCTTCGGTGGACGCGTGGTCTAAGGCGCTTCTCTCGCCACGAGACTAGACTGACTGCCGATGACGGATAGATCGAGGTTCGAATGTTGGTCGGGTGTACTGAGGGCGTTTTTTTCTCCCCTAAATGGTTTTCCACGAACATACGGGTAGACAACCATCCTTACACACTCCCTTCCCTTCAACAACATCCACACACCATGTCATATATGCTCTTTAATTCTCAAAACTCTTATTGTTTCTCTTTTTCACACATTCGTCTACCACCTTTAGCCACATCTTACACGACCTACCCCATCCTTTCTATCCACACACTCTACCTTCATATATTTGCTTTGTCACTCGATCCACACTCATCCTCTCAACATGCCTAAAACCAACGTAAGACACTTATTTCACATTGCCCTATTGGATTCCCATTTAAATCACTCCTTCAGCAATCATTCATTACTGACGCCGGCTATACTAGTTATTCCACATATTTTTCTTAGATTAATATTATCTTTAATTTTTTGAACCTATAAAACTTGCAATAATAGAAAAATATGGTTACTTTTCATCGCAAAAAAAGTCTGTATTTTCTATAAATTCCCACCAAAATCCTACTTTACTTTACAAACTGAATACATTTTCTGTGAGCTATTTCTAGCACGTAGCTCCGTGATAAATGTCGTGAAATGTCAGATATCATCATCAAAGGAGCCGGGGACCTGGCGGTCTAGGGGTAAGGTGTCAGACTTCTGTTATGGGGGTCCGAGGTTCAATCTTCGATCCCGGCACAGATTTATCTGATTGACAAACCCTTCCTTCACCTCTGACAAGACATGTATTAATCACAACTTGTGAATGTGAGGAATACCAGGCCTCCACCGTGGTTCGGATCCCACGTTAAACTGTAGGTCCTCCATTTCATCTCACAATCACCCTACCATTACACATTAGTGTAAGTGCTTATAATCCGAATGGGTAGTAAGACGTGGTGCTAATAATAATAATCATCAAAGGAAATTGCTTGCAATATTTGTATAATGGATCGCTAGCGTGCGTACTTGAAGTAACATCTAATAACGTGGAATGTTCAACCCTGATTCTAAAACACTAGTAAAACCAATCGTCCTCGCTATTGTCGGTGGATTGGGTACTGTGTATGTGAGATATTGATGAATTGGGCATTGCCGAGTCGACTAGAAGGAATTGTAAACAAGTGGATTGGGCACTTTATGGTAGAATATTAACTAGAAATGAATACATTCAATCACCAGCAGACTATAGTTCATCTGAACGTTAGATACTCCGTACAGTTGGTCCGAGGTAAAATTAATTCTTGGTGAGAGGTGGAGCAAGGTTTGGAGGGAAATAGTACTACAAGGTAGCAGTGCCCACTCCACCTTTGGAGGGAAATAGTACTACTACAAAGAAGCAGTGCCCGCTCCACCTTTGGAGGGAAATAGTACTACTACAAGGCAGCAGTGCCCACTCCACCTTTGGAGGGAAATTGTACAAGGAAGCAGTGCCCAATCCTACCTTGAGAGGGAAATCGTACAAGGAAGCAGTGCCCAATCCACCTTGAGAGGGAAATCGTACAAGGAAGCAGTGCCCAATCCACCTACAGCCATAATGAGTCCATTCTGTATTTTTTGAAAACCGCAACAAAACGCGCCTCGTGACTTTCCTCATAAATGGGTTCCTTTTAGAGTCCTTTGTACATAAAAGGGGTGCACGCGTGATGAACACAGCTTTTTAGTGTGAAATGCTAAAGTTTAACAGAGTGTACACGAGTGGTCTTGGCTGGGGGAGTAGGAGGGAGGAGCTCCCACGCCGTCCAGTCAGTCGTCAGGTGACGTTTCCCCCAAAGGGAGATCGTGTTTCATCTTGCGCCCGCCCGCCCGTCTTCCGGGTCCTTCGTGCACTACAATAAAACACTACCTTCACTCTCCGGCCTAGCCTACATCCGACAAGGTCGGTACACTGTGCAAGACAAGGTTTCATCGGAGCCGCCGGGACTGTTTGTACGGTGTATCCTGCCCTGCCGCGCTCAACAACAACTCCCGGATTGAGTTTGTCCTCTACTAATGAATTCGATCCATTTCCGTGTACGGGTGTGCTTTTTTAACTAATTTAAATTAATTGGATTGTAGTCTTCTCCAAACGAACAGTGCCATAATTACAATTATCTACAACCTGTGTGTTGATAATAATTAAACAAAAAGTTTTACTTCATTCTTATATACATTTATAACACGGATTATTAATATTTTTCAAGCACCGCGTCTTATTAGCCGTTTGGGTACGCTTATGTACTAATTACACTAATAGTTTTAAGGATCAAGGATCAGATTATATTTATAGTAAGTGTACCCACATTTGTGTGGAGGGAGAGTGGAAAATCATTTTTGAAAACCCCCCTTAGTACATCCGATTGAGATTCGAACCTCGATCTCCCGTGATCGACAGTCTAGTCTACTGCGAGGGTAGCGCGTTAGACCACGTGGCCATCGAAGCGGGTAGCTTATTTATTGACACTGTTCAAAAATATGACTCTAAAAAAAATCACTACAAGGTGTATAATGTAAATGGAGCCTTTCGGTTATCCTGAAAGGTTTCCCTTCGGTTACCATGAAAGGTTGCTAGTTTACCTTGCTTGTTTCCACTATGGCATAGCTTTAAAGATAGGGCCACGGTCGATTCCGTCAATGTAAGACTTCTAACCTTTCAGGGCAAACGAAGTGTACATAATACCTCTTATAGTAAATGTTTTTTGATATCCGTGTCACTGGATAGTGCCAATAATAAATAAGGTACATTAAGGCGGAAGTCTAGAGAACGCGATTTATGGGCAGTATTTTTACAGTTTTTATATCAAAACTTTTTTTTTGTCAAAAGAAATCAAATAATTCTCCAGTACAAACATAGAGTTTAATTTTCTTCACATGGTGACCTCAACAGTTGTTGAATATCCTGTCAAGGGTGTCCTGGAATTTAATGACATCCTTTTCTATTAATTTAAAAAGTTAGTCATCTAATGTTGCTATGCTCATAACAAGATATTCAACAACTGTTGATATCACCATGTGAAGAAAATTAAATTTTATATTTCTCAAGGTGTGATTTATTTGGGCCAAAAAAAATTGTTTTTGCTATAAAAACTTTATAAACACTTACTTTTTCTCGCGTAAGTATATGGTAGATGAAGGTTTGTGAACTATATCCTACGCACGGTTAAAGCCAAAAGTTAAGGGAAAGTAAGTCAGAATGAGTGATAAATACGCGTAGCTGATTATGACGGTGTGCATTTTTTCCAGATACTATTACAGTTCATGGTGGATATACAAGCGGGGAATACCTGAAAAAGTCAGGGAATTCTTTTTATATCAGATAATTGAAATAAAAAATACAGGAAATTTAAATACTTATCTGTGAAAAATCTTAATTATCACCTAAACACTAAAACAAAATTGCGAGGTTTTTGTTTCTCGTATGTTAACAAAATGCATCGCTTATAAATGGTATACTCCATTCACGGTAGGAATTACTCTCTGAAAGGTCTTTTTTCCTACCAATATCCTACTATATAATAGCTTTCTGGTAGGGAAAAAGGCCTTTCAGAAAACAATTCCTACGGTGAACAGAATTTACTATGCTAACATGAGATGGTTTTAGAGCGTTTGTTTTTCGTTCACACGTAGACAGCGCCCCAAATACAACCTCAAATATGTAGTACTTTAAAAACATATTAAAATGTTGGCTGCCACCAGTCTGGAAAAACTGGGAAATGTCGGGGAATTTCTCAACTTTCCTAAAAATGACAGGAATTTTAAAATATAAAGTCAAATTTTCGAAAGTGTTAAAACTATTTTGCTAACAACCTATTTTTACATTAATGTTTTTTCTGCTTAGTAATTAATTAAAATTGCGATCGTAGTTTATGAACTTTACAGTGAAGGCTATTGCTATAATGTGTCATTACGTAATCCAAGAACAGAGTTCATGTGTAAAACATCAGCGCATGCGCCGTGGTCACTGTTCTAGTTGTAAGAAAGCGCCTGCACAGACTTTAATATGACGTAATACGCATGCGGGTATTTGATCTTTAGTATTCTTAGTTCCAAAATAGTGACAAAACGGTGCTTTATTATTATTTTCTATATCATTTAACTATTTTTTAAATAATGTTTTACTTAATTATTTTGTCACAGCGTTATAGCAAAATTGTTTATTTAACACATCAATAGCGTTGCAAATTTGTTTTTTTAGTTTAGTAACCCTTTGCGCATGCTCAAATACAGATTTATTTTAGTGTTTCTCAATTCTAAAATTACATACGTATGGTATTTATTTTGAAGTCCAAAGCGTTTTCTCTCAACCACCCGCTATTTACAACTAGAAATAAAATGTTTGTGTAAATGTGTGGAAAGCAGTGCAGTCCAGAAACAAGCTTCAAGTAATCGAGTAAAAAATAAATTTATTAGTTCATGATGGTCCCAGGCCCTAAAGTGTTTATCTTTAGTAAACGTGGCTATAATTAATTATGGAGTTGGGGCAAAGACTAGTCGCATTGCATGTAATGACAGGAAGGTTGTGGTTTGATTCCCGGTTAGGTGCACATTTGTGGTCTACCCATTCTCTCCATGCAAATGTGTGTGCATCTCTTCTTAGTTAACTTCTCATTCCTGCCACATTATATTGCGTTATTGGAACTATTATATTTTTGTCTGGGAAACCTGGAAATGACAAAGAATGTCAATGTTATAAATTAGTTACAACCCTATTTTTTGTAGGAAGAACAGTAGAAGTTAGTCACTAAAGTTACTAAGCTACTAAAACCATTTTAATATATTCATACACAAAGTCATGTTATCTGAAGCTGTCACTTTTGATAAATATTATTAATAACTATAAAATAACACGAGTAGTATAAAGAAATGTTGTCACTGTCGGCCGCAAAGAAATATGTTTGAATGTTCTCTGTTCTTCCAACCAAAATCAAGGTACAGTAACTCTCCAAGTAAATCTGGAAAAGGGTTAGTTAAAAAAAAATTAGAAAAATTTGTATGGAACACCTGGAAATTTGATAAAATAAGTTTTGTAGCCACTCTTGAATAAAACTTTTTTAGCGACTGATTTGATTAAAACTTTATTTAATTTATATATATATATATTTATATATATATATATTAAAAAAACTATTTTTTTTGTAACAAATCGGGAACAAAATCAATCCGGTACACAAGTTTTACTTGGAGGAGAAATGGCCGCCTCATGCGGTACCTTCTTTCTTCTTCTCCCCCTCCTCCAGTTGGCAGGACAGTGTCGTGATCGCTCACCTAACATCGACCGGTATGTCTTCTGTCCACTAAGCCAGAGGAGATGTGTGTTATCGCAACCATGTGTCGTGCTCAAGTTGCGCTGTTATTCTTCCTTTACCTTGACAAACAAACACACATGTGGTGGAGAAATGATATGAGAAGGCCTACGTGCTTTCAAAACCACATTAATACTCCAATTCTTACCCGCTTCGGTGGCGTTACTTTCTTGCAATATATTATGCTGCTTAAGACGGGGAGATTGGGGTTCAATCCCGGCCGGGTGTACTGAGGGTGGTTTTCCACGCAAATGCGGGTACAATTCATTTAAATTAAACCTTCCTAATCCCCAACACATTAGTGTAAATAGTAAGGAACTGTGTTAAGTAAAACTAATTTTTTTTTTAGAAGAAACTAAAAACTTTTTTTTTTCTTTCCATATTTATAACCATTGCCCGGACTTTTATGACGTAAAGATTATCAAAAAATAACCTAAAGATTCTAAAAAAGATCAATTTTATCAAACATATGTAAAATGCAATGAAAAGCCTTTAACTACTAAACTCTTGCATTTTGATAAATAACCTTGGTTTACAAATATCTTCTTCAGAAGTAATAGCCACCCCCTCCCAACGCAACCCTCTCCAGCCCAGTTGCAGTCTCACCAGGGATCTGTGTTTTACAACTAAACAAGCAAAGAGGATACAAAGTCCATTGCCTACATATCATTATCTTCTCATTCCGACAATTGTGTGATGGAAAAGTGTATGTTTTAGTTAGTATCAATTACATTTATATAATATCCATTGTATTTAAACATATAGACCCTACTTATTATAAATAAATGTCCAAAAAATGATTCAAAAATGTCGTGAACCAAGCAATTTTGACCTAAAAATTTAAAAAATGGCCAAAGCATGACCTATAAAAATGTTTCTCCAACCATGGGGGCATGAACAGAATTTACATACATATGCGTATTGTTTGTGATGTACCAAAAAAAATACATTTAATCAAAATCCGGTTCCTGTTTTTAATATTCTACTATACTATTAGTGTTATGTTAAATATATTGATAATATTCATCGCAAGTGACGGCTGCTGATCCCGTGATTTGGCGTATGAATATTTGAAAGTAGTTTCAGTAACTTTTGTAACTATCCTTCCAAAATTTTTTTAAAGTATTGCAGGGCTACCACCTAGAAAACTAAAAAAACACAGGGATATTTTTGTGGCTGGAGAAAAACAGGGAAAATTCTGGGAATTTTCTGTGTTTGGAAACAATCGGAAAAACGCAGGGAATTTGATAGTAAGAAAATAGGGCCAACCCCGTAATTCCTCGCTTTGTGTTTCCCAACTTGCGGTAGCTCTTCAAGTCTAAATATAGTATCCACTATAAATTAAATTGTGTATGGTATTTTACATAAACTGCTTGCTATAACTGCTAAAATATAAAATCAGTTTCTCTAACGGCGCAACTAAACCAGTACGGTGTCTTCAACTGCATGGTGAATGATGAGTCGCATATTGAAATGTTTTAGGGTCATTGGTATCATAAAGCGAGGTTAGGCCTATTGTCTGATACTAATTATTTATAAGTTATGTGAAGTTTTCCCTTTCAGTGTTGACATGGTAACTTAATGCATATTGTGAAATGTGGCTCAGGGACATCTCTTTTAATAGTGAATAGGGTACTAACTGTGCGCTTTCGACACTACGCATGGTCCTGTTCGGTTGATGGAAGCTCTGTGTTTAGTCCTGGTCGGTTGATGGAAGCTCTGTTTTTAGTCCTGTTAGGTTGATGGAAGCTCTGTGTTTAGTCCTGTTAGGTTGATGGAAGCTCTGTTCTTAGTCCTGTTCGATTGTTGGAAGCTCTGTTCTTAGTCCTGTTTGGTTGATGGAAGCTCTGTGTTTAGTCCTGTTAGGTTGATGGAAGCTCTGTTCTTAGTCCTGTTCGGTTGTTGGAAGCTCTGTTCTTAGTCCTGTTCGGTTGATGGAAGCGCTGTGTTTAGTCCTGTTAGGTTGATGGAAGCTCTGTTTTTAGTCCTATTAGGTTGATGGAAGCTCTGTGTTTAGTCCTGGTCGGTTGATGGAAGCTCTGTTTTTAGTCCTGTTAGGTTGATGGAAGCTCTGTGTTT
>CABFWO010007593.1:11065-23883 GCA_902155825.1 Timema genevievae | reverse complement strand
CCCCCTCCTAACACCCCCCTCCCCTTCGAACACTCTTTACAGTGGCGTACCGAGACGCGGACCACAGTCTTAACACCTGCCTTCACTAGAGATGGGAACTTTCAGGACCAATTTCCCAGAACGTTTTCTGATAAAAAATGTCAGTTCATTGAACCCCGAGGGAAGGGGATGTGTTATAATATTGCAATATTAATATATTTGGTCTACAATGGACTGACCTTAGTTACACTTTCAGCCACCGAGCGCTGTAGTTGATACATGAGTGTGAGTAAAGAAATGTTATTGTGACTCATCTGATAGTTAATATTTCTGGTGATAGAAATTAAACTGACTGGAGAAACTTTAATACTTGAGATGTATTTTTTTTTAAATAGTTAGAGAGCTTTTAGGAAAATAGTGAAAGGACTTTTCTGGAAGATTTCCCATCCGACGTGTTCATTCTTTAAAGGGAAACCTCACTTTTCATAGAAAAGGCCTTGGGGAAAATATAAACACATTTCTTGATATGAACATTGCCAGCATTTAACTTTATTACTACCGTTACTTTATAGGTATTGATTATATATATATCATAAGTGACAGCTGCAGATAACATGACTTGACGTATGAATATATGTAAATAGTTGTAGTGAATCCTGCAATAGCTTTGATCTACCGTCGCGTCGGCTCGATCACAGCAAGTCTTGATTTAATACCGAGGGGAGCGAAGCATGACCTGGGGTAGGTATTTTTTTATAATTTTATAACAAATAACATTTTTGGCCCAAATATGTAAGACATTGCTTCAATAGAAACAATTAATTTGGTTTTCTACACTTGATATTATTAAAACTTCTTGAATATTTGTCAAGAACATTATAGAATTTGAGTAGGATTTTTGGTAAAAAGTCCTGTTAAAATTTCACTATTCTCAAGACAGATTTTCAAGAATTGTCGATGACCCACTTCGGTGGCCGCATGGTCTAAGGCGCTACTCTCACAGTATACTAGACTGCCAATGACGGGGATATCGAGGTTCGAATCTAGGTCGGGTTTAATGGGGGTGGTTTTGTCCAAAATATTTTTCACTCTCCCTCCACGCAAATGCGGGCACACTTCCTATTAATATAATTTTTCCTTTTGTCAGTGTACTTAGACCGCCAATGCACTTTGTCTTATGCAGCTAAATTAAATTACATTTTTAATAGTTTATATATATANTATATATATATATATATATATATATATATATATATATATATTCAATCGTATTTTACTATTGGCCCAAAATATTTTTTGTTGTAAAAAAATCCAAAAAAAATGCAACTTAACTCGCGCACACCTCAATACCACCGTAATATTAGTTGACTCCTCCTAAGTTCAACTATCCCTATTTAAAGGATTATCCCTTTACTGGTCTGGTTGAGAGAATCAACGACAGGGCAGGGGGTGGGAGCCCCCTATATACTCCCCCACCCCCTGCCTGCGTGAACAATCAGGGGTCAAGTCTCAACAGCGGTGGGACGCACTCTATCAGATTAAAAAACGCTTACAATTAATTTGGTTCTTGAAGTTTTCTCTCGGAGCAAGACTCGTGCAGGATAAACTTTAGACATGAGATTTTATCGACACGAGAACTAGAAACAAACTTAACCTAGGACAACAATTAGCTCTAGTGCTAGTAATTGTAATATCTGGGGAACAGGACCAACACATACACAGGGATATAGACTCACAAACAAACTTAAGGCGATTGGCCCTTTTCATTTGGCGTGGAAATACAGAGCCGTGGGAACAAACGGCTATCTTCAAGAATTTTTGTTGTTTTGCAATTTTCTTTTCGGAAACGGTGTGTTCAAGAATAGAAGCATGTTGATTAATTTATACTTTTTATATATACACACACACACACACATCCTCTATAATTTTAATAGTGATCAAATATCGATAATTTTGACATTTTTAAATAGAAAACTGCCGGCTTCAAAACAAAAAATAAGGAAATGTAACAATTAATAAACATCAATACATTATCTTAGAAGGGGTGTTTGAAAATATTAACATAAAAATTTCACTCGTTCTCGAGAAATCTGATATTTCCAAACGTATGATTTTTTCGCAAGACCAGTCCGGTAGCTAGCGCCATCTACGTTTTCCGTGATCCATCTGTTCTTGTTAGCGCGGAAGGATAATTTGGTCGGTTGTGAAGCCACGCCACGGCATTCACGCTCCCACCCACCATCTCACAAAATAGGTTTTAGACTTGCACTCGACAGGGCCAAGGATCTTAACCTAGGACAGCAACACTAAACACTCAACACTAGCACCAGGAATGGTAATATCTGGAGAACAGCACGAGCATACACAGGAATATAGACTTACAAATAGAATTAACCTAATACAACACTAACAAAGGAGATATAGCAGGACCCACCTGTTCTTTACAAAGTTAACAAATCCTTGTTGGTCCCTCCAAGACTGTAACTCATTGGTCCCCCATACCACTGAGCCACGTGGCCAAGCAAGGCACAGAGTCCTTGTGTTCCAGTGTGTTTATGTATATAAGCTACATCTGTTGAAGGGACGCACCCTAGGTCCCCTGGTTGCCATGACAACAGTGGCGCTAGACCCTCTCCTCCCTCCGACAGTGCGACTCTGGCGGCGCAAGGCAGTAGCTCCATCAAGATAACGTAGTAGTGTGCGCACTTAGAAAGAGAATAGCCGGGACCGCAGATGAAAATATTCAAAACGCTATTTTGTTGACAAAATATTTTCCCTTTAGAATCTCTAGCTTCACGAGCAAAAAGATTTTTTTTTAATCTGATTGATAAAAAAAATTAGAAAAAAATACACATTTTTACTCATAATTTTTAGTTTAGTCTACTCCAAATTTTACGAAAATTGTTTACATCCTGACGAGAAATTACATTTTATTGTGAATATACAAGGAAAAAACATTTCAAAACAAATTGGAAAAAAATATTTATTTTTTTGTAAAATTGTTAAAAACAAACTCCCGAGATTTCAGAATTAATATAAATTAGAATTAATTCTGATAATATAAGAAGCGAACTAAGAAAATCGGGATCAGTTCGTTAAAATTTGTGACCAGTAGGCCAACATACATACATACATACATACATACATACATACATACATACATACATACATACATACATACATACACACACATACATGGATGCATACAGAACAACGGAAAAGATTCACACGATAAACTTCTTTAAGAGATTTTAGCTTTATGAATAATTTCAATCAAATATTATTTTAATAGACATGTAGATAGATATCAGTTGGCTCTTTATAAAATATTAATGTGTGTGAATTGCAAAATAAATTACACCAGTTGAATCCTCTAGCACTTTGTCATATGTGGTGTAGTTAGTCAGTTCTAGCACTAGCTCTTGTGTGTAGTTAGTCAGTTCTAGCACTAGCTCTTGTGTGCAGTTAGTCAGTTCTAGCACTAGAATTCAATCCATCCTGAGTTAGATAGGGCGTAGTATAGCTCGTCCTCAAACAAAGGACGCTAAAAAGTCAGCGTTGGTGGAGTCGCCTCATTATTTCCAACCCAGGCAGCGGCGCCGAGATATTGTCCCGGCTCTTTCTTCTTCTTGTTCCCGGTGTTAATTAGCGGGGCGGAGGTAATTAGCTCCTCCCCGCGCCACCCATACTTCTCGCGGTGAGTGTTTGCGCAGCACTTGTAAGAGTAAACTAGGCCAGGCGTCGGGACGCGTGCAAGAGGTCCGACGGGCCCTTCACTCGCGTCGCTATGAGCTCCCAATTGTCGTAAACGCGTGAATTCAGGCCAAGTGCTGCAATGGATCACAATTTGTGAAGGGACTTTACCCTTGACTTAGATCCAGTCCTACACCACGGGGTCGGATGACACGAAAACGAACTGTCCAGATACAATCAGGCTCTAATATAATTGGAGGATACGTATCCTTAAATATACGTGTAAGGGCGTGTGTAGTAAACAATTAAGCTACCAGATCTTTTGGTGTATTCTGGTCTTAGCCTTAAATTATTTTTGCACGTTTTATGACCAAACAACATTTTTTTGTCAAAATAACTAGAAAATTGCTTCTGTGTATACGTTCAGTCTAATTATTTACACATAGATAATCACACATATTAAACTCAATTTATTAAATCCATTTCCTAAAAAAACTAAATTTTCCAAACTCAAATATTGACTACATTTAATTCCAGAGCTAGAAATAAAATCACGATTTCTCATACAAGTTTTATTTGAAACAAACAAATATTAAGTTTGAACAACCTCCATAATCGTTTTGGGTGTAGGAGTATTACCAGGTACAGCCAGAAATAGTAGGTGTACGAGTATTACCAGGTACAGCCAGAAATAGTAGGGAAAAAACCCCACTTTTTGTTTATTTAGGGGCTACATAAAACACCCAACATAATCTCAAAATATAAAATGTTCACGATTACAATTTGTTTCATCTATATATGAGAAATATGCTTCGGTGGCCACATGGTCTAAGGCATCACTCTCGTGTTATACCAGACTTCCAATGACAGGGATATTGGGGTTCGAATCCCAATTGTGTGTAATTGGAATGATTTTCCCAAAATGGTTTTCCACTCCCCCACCACGTGAATTCGGGTTCCCTTCCTCTAAATCCAACCTTCCTAATCCCTAACTCATTAGCGTATTTAGTACATATGCGTATAACCGGAACAGGTAGTAATACGCGGTGCTAATATATATAAATATATGTGAGGATGTATATACAAGTTGATAAGCCAGTCGCTGCATCACTAGTAGGTGCAGGCCTAGGTTAAAATGCCACTCTGCCATGATGGAGAGCTATGGTATATCTGTTATTCGCAAAGAAGTCTACCAAATGAATAAACGATGCTCTTCACAAAACCTCTCCTCCAAAGTGTCCCCTGTTGTTGATGATAAAACATCCCGCAAAGCAAAACTGTATAACATCTAGTATTGGAGCCATCTCACGGCGTTAGCATTTGTAGAAGATAGTGATTGATGTTTCCTCAACTTTCTCTAGTCACGTACCCCTTTTTGGACTAGGTCCTAGCCACCTCTTTCTGGAACATGTCCTAACCACCCCTTTTGGAACATATCCTAACCAACGTACCCCTTTCTGGACCATGACCTAGCCAACGTACTCTTTTCAGCTCTTCATTTAAACCAAGAAACACACTCGTTATCTTGTAAACTATAAATGGTTGTTATAAAATTTAGTAAATCTCTGTGATGAATTAAACAAAACCGAGACAATAGGAAAGAGAGGCTTTTAAATGCTCACATCGTGTTAAAAATGTGTGTTTATTTGTTCATAAGAATGACCATTTAAAATAATGTTTTATTACTAATAAAACTCAGAGGTACTGTAAGTCGGTCACATGTACCATCTGAAATCCTTCATGTACCCTTGAAATAATAGACTCCACTGCAGACATGATAGCAAGTTTTGTTAAATATCTTTTTAATACTTCTATAATTTTATTAAGGTTTGTTGAATTCGTAACCAATTTTTGAGCCATCTTAAGAAATTATCAAAAATATTTCCCTTTATTTGATTTGAAATATGTAAGATTACGTCATTATTTCGGACCAATATTTCATGTTTTTTTTTAAATCTTAGGTCTAAATCTTCACCTTGAAATGTAGTTTACAATCAGTTAAGGTTGGATGAAGGGAAGCAAGAGATAAAGCCAGTAGATTCAATAAAACATTGCTTTATTAAGTCTCATTTTCTATATATAGTATTGTCAAGAGAAATTTTTTGAAAATTAATTTGTCATTTACATTCTGAAATTTGAGAAAGAAAAACTTTCTCTCTTCATAAAAAATACATGTCCGAAGTCCACTGTATTCATGACATGTTCAACAACAACCGTTGATATTACCAAGTGGAGAAAATTAAACTGAACATAGCTAATAGAGCAACCTTTGATTAATTTTTACCATCAAAAATTGTTATAAAAACCTGCAAAAATGCTGTCATTAGCTCATTGTTTCCTAAACATTCCACAGTAAGAACAAATTATAACTACTTCCTTTTCCAAGTGGCTTTAGTTACTAATCAATAGCCTTAAGACAACATGAAACATATAAAAATATCGCACTGTTTTTAAATTACCGTCCAACCCCCTCCCCCCCAATAATTAAAATGTAACGAAACTAAAACGATCCCGATCCATCTCGTTCTTTACGTCACCTCGGCATGGATTCTGACGTCACCCGGTTCTCAGTGACGTCAGAGGGCACTGATTTGTGTGGTGAGTTCTCGGGACGGTGTCCGGTAGCTTGAATCTTCCCACCACCACCCCCCCTTTCCTACTTTCTTCCCCCTTCCCCACACCCTACTAGTAAATTATGAAATGTGAGTTCCATTGCTCCTCCAATATCCCTCCTCCTTCCTCCTGAACTAAAGCTGGTAATTCTAAACCTGCGACAGCTTGAGCTGCCCTATGCGAGACAAGGCTCCACTCCTGCGCATGCGCGAACAATGAGAGCTGCACACTAGAGGGGAAGGGGATTAGGGAGGAGGGGGAACCAATCAAATATGGTCTTTATAACATATTTTAATTATTTTTTTAAAAATATCGATGGTGGTAGGTTTATTTTCTTACAAATGTTTAAGATAACAAATATAAGTGGGAAATACCATTTCTATACCTGAATTTTACTACAAATGGATATTTGAAGCATCTCTAAGAATATACAAACAGGTTTTTTTTGTAGTCAATAATGCTCAATTTTTAAAAAAATACAGGGAAACAGTTTCACTTATCTCAACTTCACTCTTTTATTAATTTAGAATCTAAGAAATCCCACCACGATACGACGTCTGGTTCGAGTTGTATTAAAAACCTAAGTTAGGGGTTTACCGGGGGTGAGACGGGAAATTAGGGCTCATCAATAAACCCCGTAATACTTTTTTTTCTTTAATTTTTTTGACACTCCTCCCTCCCAATGTGACACTATGTAGACCAGAGGTGGCCAAATAATCGACCGTGATCTACCGGTCAAACACGGCCACTAGTTTGGTCGATTATCTCGTAGATCGATTAAAAAAAGATCGAGAGAAAGAAATTTAAATAGATATATTGCAGATTTTTCTCGAATCAACATTAGAAAAATCTAAATATCGAATCTGTCTGACTGATGACCATTTACAATCCTGCCTTCGTTTATGGCAGAGTAATTTACGAGTATAAACTTTCATTTCAACAAACTATCTTAGGATTATGCAGCAACTTCAAAGTCAAGTGTTAGTGAGAAAATTAGAGGAGATTTTGTGTTCTGTGGTTTGATGAAAAACTAAATTTCAATGTGTGAAAGGACTATACGTTTTTATATTAAATCTAATTTAACTATTTAAACAAAACCAAACGGGCTATTATTTTTTTACCATCGAAACAAACAACATAAGCCTATGGTTCCGTAGTAGATCGCAAAGGATTTCCCTTCTCTGGAGTAGATCCCTAGATCTAAAGTCTGGCCACTCCTAATGTAAACATTAGAGCTAGCCCATCCATCCCTTCTCAACAGACACGTCAAGAGATCAGTGTAATTGTAGTCCCTGGTGTAAATAGCCCCTCTCACCTGTAGATAAAGTATTAATAATAATCCCCCGCTTCGGTGGCCACGTGGTCTAACACGCTAATCGTGCGGTAGGCTAGACTGCCAATTACAGGAAGATCGAGGTTCGAATTTCAGTCTGGTATACTGAGGGTGGATTCTCCAAAATGGTTTTCCACACTCCCTCCCCGTTAATGCGGGTACACTTACTATTAATATAACCTTCATAATCCCTAAACCCATTAGCGTAATTATTACATAAGTGTATAATCCGAATGGGTAGTAAGACGTGGTGCTAAATAAATAAATTATTACTAATAATCACCTATCAGTTGGTACCTTCAATCCACTAAGCTACGAACTAATTTATAAAGTGTCGAAAAAAAGGGCTGTTAAAATCTGCCGATAGCAAACAAAAGATATATCTATATCTATAGCTAAGTGTGTTAACAGCCCTACATCTCCTCCACCATCTAAACTACCCTAGTGGCGCCTGTAAAAAGTGTGTTAATTCCGACCAGGGGGTAGTTCCCACCCCCTCCAACTCACCTGGTGCGGCGGCCGCTACTTTATTTACAAGGACCGGGGTGTTTGGGTGCTAGCAAGGGGATGGTAGGGGGGGGGGTTAAAACGCCACGGGCAATTCTCACGCCGTTTGCTCGCCCAGAAAAGGGGGAGGGGGGCAAGTGCACCCCGGAGACGACGACCAACCAACGGCCGACGCACTCTTTCTTTCTTTCTTTCTCTTTTTTCCCCGGCTGTTCTCTGTTAAAGCTGACGGAGGTGGCGAGAAAAAAACTTGCTTTCTACTTTTTTTTTTTGTTTCCCCATTATGGCCCTCTAGTGCCAGTAATGGCTATCAACGAGTTAACTAACCCAACATCCAATCGTTATTTTATATCCAGGGGTGATCGTCTGTACCATGAAGTCAAACCATGACTCAGGGTTCGAACCCTTACACTTGTTCACGAATGCTTAGTTTCACGCGGAGCTGTCAATATCTGTCCGGGTCGTTTATTTAGCCGATAATTTGACTATTTGAGGCATTTTAATATCCATATAATATTAATGACCTCCGGACAGATAGAGCCAACTGCGGATAGATAGAGCTAACTGCGGATAGATAGAGCCAACTCCGGACAGATAGAGCTAACTGCAGACAGATAGATCCAACTGCAGACAGATAGAGCCAACTGCAGACAGATAGAGCCAACTGCAGGCAGATAGAGCCAACTCTGGACAGATAGAGCTAACTCCTGACAGATAGAGCTAACTGCGGATAGATATAACTAACTCCGGATAGAGAGAACTAACTCCGGATAGATAGAGCTAACTGCAGACAGTTAGAGCTAGCTGCAGACAGATAGAGCCAACTATGGCCAGATATAGCCAACTCCGGACATATAGAGCCAACTATGGCCAGATAGAGCCAACTCCGGACATATAGAGCCAACTACGGACAGATAGAACTAGCTCCGGACATATAGAGCCAACTCTGGACATATAGAGCCAACTACGGACAGATAGAACCAACTCCCGACAGATATAGCCAACTCTCGACAGAGTTTTATCATTCCCGTTGTCCCTGGTGCCACAGAGGGAAGAGGTTGATGGATCTTATTCAAACTTAATATTTAGATGTTTGATGGTTGCATCTCGAGGGAAAATTTTGATTTTGATTCTTGACATAAAATTAAGATGACTAATATTTGAAAAAATATATAAAAAATTATTTCAAAAATTTATTTTGCGCTTTGATTGCAATGTGGAGCTAATAAATGTATCTGTAATCGGACCACGTATCTATAATCGTTTTTTTGTCTAGTAACCAGCGCGGCTGAGTTGAAGTGCGTCGTGGGAACCACTCGACCCCGGCTGTTGACACGTAGGGCGGTGATAACGTTCAAGTGCGAAAATCCTTTCTCTCATTTTTCCCCCCCCAAGCCAACAAAATGAAAATAACTTGTGGGAGCCACTTAAAAATTAATAATCCCTCCCTTGGGGCCCCCTCTTTCATCCTCCACCCTTCCTACTCTCACCCTTGTCAACCACCGACCAATGGGAGCGTGTCTGACGGTCACGTGACCCTCCTCAAGCCTACCCCGCAGTGCCTTGCTCGATTGTAGTGGGCTGGGTGCGAACCCAGAACCAAGAGACACCTTGGTGTTCCTCTCAATGTGCTCGTACTCAATAGGCTCACTTCAAGTTGTCGGGCTAATAATAGGGCTCTGGGGTGGACTAGTGGCGCGCCGCGTGTCAAGTTAGTGAACCTTATCGTTAATAAAACATGATACTCGCTTTGAAATATTCCTCTGTCATCAATATCTAAATAAAGTAATCTCTATTAAAATACATAGACTTGTAGGTAGACAAGTGGTTCCCAGATATGATCCCCCCNTCCCAGATATGGTCCCCCCCCCCCGCTCCCTCGAAGTCTCACAATATCCCCCCTTAACCCACCTCCCCGTCCCTTTCCCCCATCCCCAACAACTAACTTCATTTGTCATGTTCTAATGCATATAGCAACACCTAGTTAGCTAGTTCTCATATGTCAATATTTAAAAATTATATCCGAGTATAATATAAAATTTTAGATATAAAAACACTTAATATTACACGAGCAAAATAATTATGAAGATACTCGACGTCTTACCGATGAATAGATGACGTAGAATAGAGTCTTCAAACGTAAATGACACTAAACACAACATTCTGATAAATAGCTTCAATCATGGAGTATACTGGCTAGAGTGGAACTTCGCGGACCTGGATGCAGATTATCGCGCTGTAATATAGTCAAACTCTTTATTGAATAAAGTTCTATAGAATAAGGCCTCAATAGACTTTCTAGTCAAAGGTTTACTCTTCAAAAAGCTGTCAACTTTACAAAGACTAAAAGAGTTTGGTGTTTAATTTTAATCAAAACGTGTTTTTCCCCTTCACACCACGACGAGAAGTTTAAAACGACCTTCTTCTAGAACTCTCCATCTTAACTCTACAGTCTTGTGCGGTGGAACTGGATATTTAACTGACTAGCAAATTAAAGAAATACAACATACACATATTTTATTCACTTATACACAATCATACACAGCTCAGTGTTTCCATGGTGATGTAAACAAAGTATTCTTGTATAGATAGCAACTTCGTACACAGAAGAAAAGCAGGAAATTCGCTAGGAAAATTGGGATTTCGTTAGAAGTTACTATTTTTTCCTACTCCTGGACCCCTGAACTTTAAAATAGGGGTTGTTTTGTCAACATATTTAATGTCATTTTCTCGTATTTTCAATTAAGTAGCGTAAATGGGATTTCAAATTATATATAGATTACATTCTACATAAAAACTAGTGCAAGTAAAATTTATGTATATTTTAAAATACTAAGTGTATATACTCAAAAGAAGTTTTGAAAACTATATCTAATTATGATGGTGACATTTTAGTGTTCATCTAAAATGTAAGATACACGATTTTGTTAAAATTAACCACGTATAAAAAAAAACTTATAGGGTTTAACGTCAAGTAATGAGTTGATGTAAAGAAAAGTACGAGATAAAGGATGGTGAAGTGGAGAAAGGGAGTTATGAGCAAGATAAGACAGTCTATGTGTCATTATAACCTCAGCAAGTCCATATCCTGACCTCCCAGCAGTCTATGTGTCATTATAACCCAGCAAGTCCATATCCTGACCTCCCAGCAGTCTATGTCATTATAACCCAGCAAGTCCATATCCTGACCTCCCAGTGGTCTATGTCCCAATCAAAGCACCAGATGTGGGTAATATCTCGCACTCTTAAAGAGGGGGAGTTGAAGGAGTGGATAGTGAGGGGTAAGGGGCGCGCTAGTGGATTGGAGAGTGATTGGATTAGAGAGACCCTCTCGTGCCGGTAGCCGAGGACACGCCATATAACCCGGACACGGCATGCCTCATCAAATTACACGCGCCTTATTGATGCCAGGGGTTAACGTACACTGCAGCAACGTGGCGCGGGGCTAGTATCTGTGAGGTGGAAACATACAGGCGTCATTAGGACAATATTGTGACTCTTCATGGTGGGGGTTTCCCATCATCTTTCCAGACGGAGTTAGTAGTTTCTTAATTACTATACACGTTTATTTTGTTATTGCAAAACTGGTGCTATTTTATAGTAATTGATTAAAAGTGACAGCTTTAGATCACATGACTTGACCTATGAATACATTAGAGTAGATGTAGTAACTGTTCTAGTTGGCAGATAAGGTTCTTCCTATGAAAGTAGATCTAGTAACTGTTTTAGTTGTCAGATAAGGTTCTTCCTATGAAAGTAGATCTAGTAACTTTTCTTGCTGTTAGATAAGGTTCTTCCTATGAGAGTAGATCTCTAGCTGTCAGATAAGGTCCTTCCTATGAAAGTAGATCTAGTAACTGTTCTTGCTGTCAGATAAGGTTCTTCCTATGAAAGTAGATCTAGTAGCTGTTCTAGCTGTTAGATAAGGTTCTTCCTATGCAAATATAAATACGGAAATTACAGATTCATTTCCTGTGTCCTGAGATAAATGTTGGTGACAACTGTAATGAGAGGGTGGGAGAATATAATTCACTCAGAGAGTTACAACATTACGAGCCTTTGACTACCCCTCTCTTTTGGGTGATTGGTTCACGAAAATTAGACTTAGATAAGTTGATCTAGAAAAATAGATAAAAAATTAATTTATAAATTATACAGTCAATAAAGTGTAGATGTATTAAGTGAAATTACCAAACAACAAAAATGTATAATTTACATATAATTTTGTTAAGAAACATAGTGTAAGATATGAACATTTTTATAAAATTCTAATGCATAATTAACTAAAATATAAATCTCAAACGAGTTGATGAGAAATCTAAAACATAAGTTAACATATTAGAATATTAATACACAAATATAAGATACAGCATAGTGTGATACGAACAATGTTCTTAAGTCCAATTAATTTATAAATTACGGTGACCTGGTGGTCTAGGGGTAAGGTGTCAGACTTCTGTGCTGGGGGTCCGGGGTTCAATATTGGGTCACAGCACAGATTTATCTGATTGCCAAACCCTTCCTTCACCTCTGACAAGACGTGTATTAATCACAACTTGTGAATGTGTGGAATGCCAGGCCTCCACCGTGGTTCGGATTCCACGTTAAACTGTAGGTCCTCCATTTCATCTCACAATCACCCTACCATTACACATTAGCGTAAGTGCGTATAACCCGAACGGGTAGTAAGACG
>CABFWO010007592.1:0-23902 GCA_902155825.1 Timema genevievae | reverse complement strand
CTATCACAAGTTCCCCCTAGTTCCCAGGCGTAGTGTCCAACAAGATTTTCAGCTGATCCGTTCCTTGGGACCTCCAAAACGAGAGTACATTACAAAGCCAGAAAAAAAGTCAGCAGAGAGAAGCGTTGGATAAAAATACGGAGGGCGCATGCGCAGCCATAAGAATGGAGGGGAGAAAGTACAAGAGACGAGAAGAGGGGGGTTCAGAGCGCCTGCACAGTAGGGGAAGTAGTCGCGCAGGCGTAAACGAGAGGCATGAAAAGATAAGTGAAGACAATCAGGAGTAAAAAGAAACAAGAAAAAGAATGTGTGTGACAACAAAGAGAATGTCACAGTGACATTGTGCGAGCTAATGTTACATTAGCACGGCACAATACCAGCTATTTTATTATGTTAGTATCTATAGCAAAAATACAATATTTCACTAATATCGGTAGGTATTTTCTACCTAATGTCGAAAGTTAATTTACCTACTCTATCAATAATAATTTTTTCTTACATAATACATTTTTTTTAAACCAATGTGAATCTTTTTAATTTGAACCAATGATTGCATGATTTTTTCCACCGTTTCGATAAAGTGGTTTATATAATAACGATATACCATATCATTTTAAATAATTTTGCGAACTCTAGCCAGAGAACAATCCAGCCAGGGAAAAATCTACAGTGAATTATCCCTGCATTTAAAAATATCCTGTTTCGCCATTATAAGCAAATCCCCTACAAGTTGGGAATTACCTGAAAACAGTCTTCCCTAGCTTATTTAAGCTTGGTTAGATGTACAGTACATCCTAAGGCTTAACTTTTGTTTATCGTTCTTCAGAAGAAAAATATCCATTTAACCTCTGCTACCCCCTGTCCTAGAAAAATGCTTGTCGACCTTTTATTCATTATAAATATTATAAATACATAGGTAATTAGGAGTTAAAGTGTTAACAGATGGTCTAACACTGATTTTCCTAAAAAAAAGTATGTCAATCCATTCAAATGTAAGGAGTATTTATTGCTAAGATTTATCAGCATACTAATTTGAAATTCAATAAAACTAATATTATTACAGGAAATTTGAAGCATATGCAGTTCAAGTTCACAACCTGTTTAGAGAACTATTGCGAAGTGAACTAGGATATTTTGAATAAAGTAGTAAGAACATTGACCTAAATTTAAATATATATATTTGCACTCCGTCTTACTACATTTTAGAGCTATGAGCCTGTAATAATTACACTTATAGGGTAAAATTAATAAATGTGGAATTTAGAGAACGTTTCTTTATGTTTATGGAGAGTAGGAGGTAACTGAGGGAAAAGCACCCTCAGTACAACAGGCAGTGATTAGAAACCTGACCTTCACATCAACAACAAACAGACAAGACGAGCTTTAAGATTCATCCACGCGCCCATCAATGAGAATAGTATAGTTATTTCCCTTTATGTTCTATGTTGGACTTATAAGAATGGCTACAGCATCTTTTCACTTTCCAACTTTCACAACATCTGCTACTACTTTTCTGTGTCAATATAAATAACAGATTTTTCTTACTGTATTGGTAAAATGTCAATAAAAGGAAAAGGGTTAGCACTTTTATAAAAATATTTTTGGGCAATTTTTAAGCAAAGTGATGTTTATGAGATAAATCACTTACAGGTTCTTTTATGGGAATTTAGAAAATATTTACTTTGATTTTGAAAACTTTTTACATCCCACAAATATTGAATGTTTGATGCTCACCTTCACCCAAAGTTGTGTTTGACCCAGTTTTCATGATGAGTCAAGTACATCTTCAAGTGACAAAGAACAATTTGAATCGTTTCTGGTTGGCTTTGGCCTTGTTTCAAAGATGGCGTCTGGTCTCATACAGATAAAACTGTGTTTAGTCTATAAACAGAAAAGTATTGGGCTGATACACAAAATATCGAAGTGTGTTCGCAGATTTTTCCGCAAAATTTAAAACATGTAATTTTTTGTCTATACGTAAATACGGCCAAGCCCCTAACACTAAACGGTTAGTGTGTTGAAGAAATTAGTGGGAAAATAAAATAATTTATTAGTGAAATGATATGTTATATTCTAACAATATTAGTATATAGTGTTGATAACACAACTATTCTCCTGCATAAGTTTAAAATTAATATTACAAAATATAATAAATGTCGAATATACAGTATAAATATATATCTATGCATGTTATTTTTTGTGTATGAAAAAAACTAATTTCTAAAACTACTTGAGTACGGTTTTAGTTGTTGTGTGTTTGTATAAATGAAAATTGAAGTTCTATGCATATTTGTAAATTGTCATCCATTACTTCAAATAATATATAATAGAAACGAAACCATGTGAGCTATATATTAGTAAATATTTATGAATAATTTATTTGTATACAACTTAAAAATACTTAATGTTTTAACAAATACATACCATAGACAATGAGTTCATAAAATCTGCTAATAAAAGATCAATTAAAAAAAGAGCTATTTGTGAAGTTGAACCACTATTAGTCACAAGGAGCATAAACGTCACAACTGCATGAAATGAGTTTCAACATATTTATCATCAACAATCTAAGTATCAGGGGTGACAGGGGCCTGGACCCACCAACACTTTTTGAACATAAAAGAATATATTTTTTATTTATTTTTATTTTATAACATATTTTATAAAATACAGTAACATGAAGTGGAGCACCATTGTCTATACACAGTGAATTATTGGATTCGTTTCACAGTATTCCAGTCCCAAGAGGATTCATTACTCGCTGCAATCCTCACGTGACTGTAGCAGCACTTGAAACTCCAATAAGTAATTTGGGAAGCTAGCACCTACCTTGGTGGCGTAGTTAGCTAACGAGCTTGTTTCGTGTTGAGTTAGACTGGCGAGGAAGGGGAAATAAAGGTTTTAGTCTCACTCGGGTGAACTGGGGTGGTTTTCCCAAATGGTTTTCCACTCTCCTTCCACGCAAATGCAGGCTTACTTCCTCTATATTCAACCTTCCCAATTACTAGCCCATTAGCGTAATTAGTACTTATGCGTATAGCCCGAACGTATAGTAAGATGCGGTGCTAAATATAGGACATAGTATAGAGAAGCTAATATGGGCCGGCCCTGCCTCGCTCAGATAAGACTCTTCGTCCAGTGGGAAATATTTCTCAAGGTCATTCCACTGCTGGCTAGCTACACAATAGTTCATCGGGCCGGTCTAGGTGGGCTCGCGATTTGATAAATATTGTTTATATTTTGTTTTAGCTTGTATTATTGAGTGTGAAAGACCCAATAAGAAAGGTGATGAATGAAAGTGATTAATTAAAATGGATATAGTAGATTTATTAAAAGCTCCTGTTTTTTTTCATTAAATAATATTATATAATATTTAGCACCGCGTCTTACTACCCGTTTGGGTTTATACGCTTAAGTACTAATTACGCTAATGGATTAGGAATTGGGAAGGTTGAATTCAGAGGAAGTGAACCCGCATTTGCGTGGAGGGAAAGTGGAAAACCATTTAGGAAAAAACCACCCTCAGTTCACCCAACCGAGATTCGAACCTCGATCTCCCTGTCCTAGGCAGTCGAGCTCAACACGACTAGCGCGTTAGCTAACTACGCCACCGAGGCGGGTTTTTTTCATTAAAACTGCAAGAAAAACTTTAAATAAAACAGTGAGGAGCACATCAGCCTGGTAACATTACATTTATGCAGGTGGATGGCAAGACAAAAAATAACATTGTCTAATGCGTGGTTTGGTAAACAATAATAATTGTGATTAACTATGAGTGAAGAAAAGTAGAGATTATTTTGTTTTTATTGTTTATTATTTGGTTTGTACAAGTAATGCCATCACTTAGTAAGCTTAATTCAAAACTTATATTACTCTATTTTTGTCTTTTTGTTTGTAGATTTGTTTAGTGATTTTTAAAATAAGAACACTTTAACGAATTTAATTTAATATGTTAGCACGTGGTGAAAAAAAATAATTTCCAGTAAGCTTTGACCTGACCCCAACAAAAATAAATATCACACGCCGCCACTGCTAAGTGCAGTAGGATTTTGATAGGAAGCAACATTTATAAAATACAAATAATACATTTTTTCTGTCAACAATAATATTATTTAATATATTATTCTTATTATTTTATAGTTATTGATAATATCTATCAAAGTGACAGCTAAAGGTTATATAACTTTTAGCATGAATATGTAGGTACCTGTTCTAGCTGTCTTCCTTTGAAAATTGAACTTGGCACACAATTATTAGAGATATCAAAGGCGGTAGATAGTTCATTTTGCTGTTACAGATCATAGATTTAAGACAGGGTGAACTCATTATCGCAGCTGTATGGTAGCTGAGAAATGAGGCATTCATTGTAAAGAGATAATTACGGATAAGAAGTCACATGTTTCCAATGAAAGGATGACGACATTGGCCTCGGAACGGTCGAACGGAGGTATTTACCACTACTTAACTATTTATATATTGGAAATCTGTAATATATACATCTTATCACAGTTTGTGGAAATATTAGCCAGTACTAATGTACCGTTGCCCAGGGTACACCCGAATGTACCAATCGTACATACTTTCCGTGGAGGATCTTTCCATGTCCCAATGATATGAGGTGATGGCTATAGTGAAAATGAAGGTGTGTAACCAGTAAAATCTCTTGAATCTAACTTGTTGACAATTTGGATAGCTCCCCCTTCGGGAGAATTACTAGTGGTACCAGCCTAGAATCAAATCCGGGACCACTAGGTTCGTAACCAGGTGCACTGACCACCGTACGATGGGGATGGTTGTTATATGTGGTGAAATAAACATCAATCACATCATCTGATTCTTTGATACGTGTTTAAATAATTTAAAGCCATATATTAAGAAATTTATAGATATTAAAATGTACACTATTTCCACTAGTTGAAAAACAAAAGAAGATAAACTAGTGTTTTTATATCAAAAATCATGTTACTAAACATACAAAGATGTAAGGATTTTTTTTTTCTAGCCAACACTCAATGTTGGCTTTATGCGCAGATTCCAACAACCCGTCTTCTTTCATCTATGTGCTGGATCAGTCCTAGGGCCACGCGCATGGCCAGTTCATATAATCGAGTGGCAATGAGTCGATTTAGCTAACATTTCCACGTCTGGAGTGACCTAGGGCAGCGTTTTTCAAACTGACCTCCGTGGAACTCCATCAACAATTAGGATCGCAATTTTTTTCAAAGCTGAATAAAGATCATTTGCGCTTAAGGTGTAGCCAGAGCATTTGATTTATTACGTTTACTTGATACTTTTATGCTTGTAAAATTTAACTGTCATTATTGAATGTTCTTAAAATTAGTGTGAACATTTTTATGAAGGCTCCATCGTGTGTTTTTTTCTGATGAAAGGGCTTCTAAGGTCTAAAATGTTGGAGAACCCCTGAACTATAGCTAGTAAAAGAAAGGGTTACATTTTTTAGAGTACCCTTGTTTCATCATGATAAATAGATTGCTTCAATAACTATATAAAGCCACTATAAATATAGTTCTTAAAATTATTTGTATTCATTTAAAATTGAGTTAGACATTTAATTTATGTGTAATAGAATGACTAATCCTCACTGGTTTTTGGAATGGCCACTTTAATATATTGAAATAATACTTTTTGAGTACAGAATATCAAATATCCATTGAAATAATAGCTATTATCTATTTTCCTTAAAAATACTACTCGTATTAAATTAATGCAGACAGTATCAACTAAATCACTTTAATATTGGTACCAACCCAACTGCATGAATAAATAATTTTCACCCTTTCCAGAGACTACATATGATTAGAAATACTTTCTAACATTTAAAAGAAAGCTTAAGGTTGCGCTTACCTCTGAGACGTAAACCAAGGACCCACCCCCCACCTTTTAATTTTTTAACAATTTAAGAAGTAAAATGCATACTTCCCTCTTATTTCTATTACTCATTGTCACCCAGTGGTGGTCTGACGTCAATATGTTCTCGGTGCCAGGACGTTCTCAAGTCGGTAGCCTTCCCATATTTGTTTGAGCTCAACTAAATATTTATGTCCAGATCTCGTGCCCACTGTATTTGTTTCAAGCGACCATAGTTCACATTGTCATGAGGGAATTGCGTTTAATTTACTTTTCCTATGAATTTCGCCAGTTTATAGAAACCCAACCTTTTGGGGGTTGCCATTCCACTATCATCCCCAAGCTGTGTCGGTGTTTGATCCTGCTCTAACTTAACCGGTTCACAAGGTTCACGGCACTCTGCTATAATCTACTTCAATAATTGTGAGTACCATAAAATTGTAACAGAAGTTAATGGATCTCTTTTATTATACTTTTGTGAGTACCATGTAACTGTAACATTAGCTAATGGATCTCAAATTATAACATGTTGAATCTCAAGTGTATTCTTCCTTTGACCCTGAGAGTAATTTCCCTGCTGTAATTAACTAAAGAATATATCTCATTAGCTGTTGTCTCTAGAAATTCGAAAAGAGTTCGGAGCAATCCGGGATGGATCTCAGGCCCCGAGGTTGGGGAGAAAAATGTACGAATTTGAAGTTCACTGATCGTGAAGGAGTCATACTGGTTACAGGGAGCATCCGGCACGGACAGTGAGTGAGGACTGTTGACAGGAATATCCTTCCCGAGAATGGGTCTAAATGGTTAGGATACGGCCAGAATGGACGAGCGACTAAAAAGTAAAATAGAACACATTGGTTGTAATGAGCGATGGCCAGACTGGAGCGATCGAGCGACCAAGCGCGCGACTTTGAAAGATAGAACTGGTTAAATTTTTCAAGTGCGAGCGCTCGAGCCGGTACATCTAGTGTACAGGCGCTAGGCAATATTATTGTATGATGGTTCATTAAGTGCTAGGAAAACTTCTCATTTTGACATTTTCTTATTATCGATAGGTTTAGCACACTTGCTACTAACGGCCTAATTTAATTGTTAAGATCATAAACCATATATATATTATTATTATTATTATTATTATTAGCACCGCGTCTTACTACCCGTTCGGGTTATACGCACTTACGCTAATGTGCAATGGTANCGGTGGAGGCCTGGCATTCCTCACATTCACAAGTTGTGATTAATACACATCTTGTCAGAGGTGAAGGAAGGGTTTGGCAATCAGATAAATCTGTGCCGGGACCGAGGATTGAACCCCGGACCCCCAGCACAGAAGTCTGTCACCTTACCCCTAGACCACCAGGTCACCGATATATATATAATTGATATGTTAAAATATTTCAATATTATAATCAAAGTAGGCCTTAACAAATAAGAATCACCATTAGCACGGAAATAGGATGGGAAAACCACAACAATAAATCACTTGTCAGAAACCATCCTCAGTTCAGCGAGCCAAGATTCGAACCTTTGCCTCCTCGTCAACAACTATCGAGAGCTATCTGCTAATCACGCGCTCACTCGCTTGTCAGTCTGGCCGAACCCTTACACCCATGTTCCTAAGCCTAACCATCTCCCCACAACTACCCTGTTGCCCTAATTAGGCAAATTATGAGAAGAACCCATGATAAGCCCCACCGCCAACTGTTACTATTAATATGCTCCAGGTTCTAGCCATGCTCCAGGTTCTAGCCATGCTCCAGGTTCTAGCCATGCTCACGCTACCAGATTAGGAATTTTGAGCAATATATTTTTCGTGGGAAAAATATTTTACGTTCTGAAATTAACATGTTATAGTTCTTTAAAAAAATATTAGGGACATTGAACAGAGTTTGTACCGTCGCATTAAAATGTTTCCCATATTTATTGAAGTTTTAAGGAATTGGTGGTTGGACTTAAATAAAAAGGTCAAAGAATTTGACATATAACCATGAAAATACCATGTTAGGTTTCCAAAAATAATGTTTCTATAATTATGAGTTGTATGTAAGTTTTAGAAAACACAACGACTCTCCAACAAAACATATAATAAGATGCGGAAGAGCTAAAGTTAGATCAAAAGTAGTAGGAGCCACCTTAAAGTCCATCTCTTAAGAAAAATTTTCAACAAAACGGAACCCTCTCTCTAAATGAGCCTCGTAGCACGAAAAGCGTGTCTGTCATAAAACGATCGAACGAGCCTCAAGCAAGGTTGTTATTACTTTAATAACTGTAGTAAAAGTAACTTAAAGTAGGATTTTCTAAAATAGCCATGACAAACTTGGGGACGTTAAATGGGCTGTATTAATTACATACCGTGGACATGTTTGTGCAATCAATACTTTACCCAGCCTTGGCTGCAGTCATAAGTTAGTATTAGTAATCTGTGGAGTGTTAATTAGAACCAAAAAAGTTGCTTTATTTATCATAATTATACTTTAGGCTGAGTAATTTAGAAATAAGCCATGTTTTGTTTTTTTTATTTAAATTTGGCCACGCGTATTCTAAGCCAATAATTTCCAGATATAACATTTACAGCGTATCCTCTAAAAACAAAAAAATAAATACAGCCTGTAGGACTTAATTTAGCAAATAATTTTTTTTTTATGAATTGCCAAACTAATTTTAGAAATAATATTAACAGCTAAGGAGAAGATCACTATAGCTTGGATATTAATATAAAATATAGGTTTATATTACTAGGTAAAATAATATCTAGATAAATATATTTATATATATATCAATAAGTTATTATACATTATATATAAACTTCTAGCATATATTAAAAAGTATCATATATCAATAAATAATAGCTATAAACATGAAAATATAGTACTGATAGATCCTATGTATTAAAAATAGAGTTTGAGAACAATAAAATAAGTTGGTAAGTTGAGATATCAATTTAAACCGCGTGTCTAGTTTTAGTTGTGTTTTATTTCCCAACGTCTCACTATCCGTTTGATTAATATGCTTATGTAACCTACTAATTACGCTAATTTTTTTAGCATCGCACCTTACTACCCTTTCAGTCTATACGCTTATATAATAATTACTCTAATGGTATTAGGGATTAGGAAGGCTTAAGTTAAAGGAAATGTATCCTAGCTGCATTTGAGTGGATGGAAAGAGGAAAACTGTTTTTGAAAAACAACCCTCAGTACACCTGACTGAGATCCGAACCTCAATCTCCCAGTCATCGCCAGTCTAGTCTATTGCGAGAGTAGCACCTTAGACCATGTGGCCACCAAAGTGGATCTTAGAGTAAGTGTAGGCGCATTTGCCTGAAGGGAGAGTGAAAAGACACTTATGAAATTTTACCCCTAGAACATCCGACTGTGGTTTTTATTCCGATCTCCTCCTTATCAGCAAATTAACCTATTGCTAGACAAAAATCTTGGACCATTAATTCACTTAAGTCGGTTAGTTTTAGTAGCTTAAAGTGGGATGAACGGGGACCCGAGAAAAGGTAAGTGTCTGTGCAGTTTCTATGACAAATTATTTTTTTGGCAAAAATAATAAAATATTGCTCCAGTACTAACAAAGAATTTAGCTTTCATCACTTGGTGACTTTAAAATTTCTTGAATACCTATCAGGATTATGGTGGCATTATCTAACAAATCTTTTTAAATAAAGATAAAAGTTATCATCAAATTCTGGAACACCCTTGACCAATATTCAAGAAATGTTGAAGTCACTATATGAATAAAATTAAATTCTATGTTTGACTGGAGCAATATTTTATTTATTTTTCCCAAAAATATTTTGCAAAAACACCGGCCTTTTCCCACGTCCCCTAAATCACAACTTTAAAAAAAAGAATACTAAAAATTCACAAATTATTATGCATAATTTAAACTGATAAAATAAGCCTATAAATACTGTCCAGTAGTTTGTACTTAATTTTTTTCAATAAATTATAAAGTTGTACTATTTTAAATAACAAATTATTGGTATGGTTAACGCTCACTTTATAACACGCCTACATACCTAATCATGCCTTTCCCTTATAAGGTAGGAAATAAACTATGAATATAGCTAAAAATTAGCTCTGTACTTAAACCATCCTCACTAAATCTCTCCATACTTCACTATCCTTGCATACTCGCTTCGCTTCAACAACATCTACACACAGTGTCATACATGCTCTTTTATTCTTAAAACTCTTGTTTCTCTTTTTCACACATTAGTCAACAATATTCAACCACTTTATAAAACACATATTATATTAATAAAGGTCTTACAAACAAGCTTAACGTAGAGTATTGAGCCTAACATTATAAACAATCACTGAATCATATACATATACTAATTATATAACAAGATGAACTCATGTATATATAATAAATATTTTCATCAGCACAACCCATAATCTAATCAGGCTCTACTAGACCGCTATTAGAGCCTAATCACTTATTTAGTATGATTCGGTTATATTGTAGACTTAATCTAAGTCCATACGCTTTGTAATAGTAAAATGTTTACCCCCTACTTGATCTACAGATTTACTCTAGTTAGTAACCATCACGTCTAATAAAAATAAACTGTTAGGTTTGAAATTTTGACACCATCTATACTAGTGTCATAATATGAAAAATTTCTCCACTCGTCACTTTTCCTGAATTATGTAAATCAGACATGGAAATATGAAAACACGGAAATATCCTTTTGGGTCTGCACTGACTGTGAGTGCTAAAGTTTCTAGTAATTAGGACACAACCACCTCTACAAACAACATTCCAGAAACTCGTATTAGATACATCAAGTAGAGCTTCCTCAGATACGATTCTAGAAGTTAGGAGAACACCACTAAGGAAACATCAAGTACTGAAACTTCACACGCTCTAAGTACTGACAGGTTTACTTAGTGATGCAGAGCCTATACGAGCAATTGGAGGCTTTTTAAGAGAATGGTTCTAGATCAAGAAGAGAAACCAAATTCAAGACCATTAATTCACTATTAATTTACCGAACTTTGTGTTCAGATTGAAAACAACTTAGTTGATATTAAATATTTAAATAGAAACTAAAAGAGATTTTAATTACAATTTAGAACAAAAGCATCACATTAATTAATTTTATATATTGGGCTGAGATTTTTTTTATCTAAAAAAAAAATACATTTTGCTTTTGCTATTTGTTTAAGGCCCTTGGCCCTGTCGAGTGTAAGTCTAGAACCTACTTTGTGGGATGATGTGCAGGAGGATGAAAGGCGTGGCATGGCTTCACAACTGACCAAAGTATCCTTCCGCGTCAATAAGAACAGATGAATCACAAAAACCGTAGGTGGCGCTAGCTACCGGACAGGTCTTGCGGGAAAAATCAAACGTTCGGAAATCTCAATTTTCTCGAGAATGAGTTAAATTTGTATAGTAATATTCTCAACATCTCTTCTAAGATAATGTATCAATGTTTATTAGGTGCTACATTTTCTTATTTTTTGTTATGCAGTTTTGTATTGAAAAATGTCAAAATTATTGATATTTGATCACTGTTAAAGTTATAGAGGAGGTGTGTATATAAAAAGTATAACGTAATCAACATGCTTCTATTCTTGAACAAACCGTTTGCGAATAATAAAAATTCTTTAAGATAACCGTTTGTTCCCATGGCTCTGCATTCCCACGCCAAATGAAAAGGGTCAATTATCTTAAAAGAAAAAACTAAAGTGGTTTTATTCGTTAAATATTTTTCATAAACCAAGCATATTGAAAATGAGTCAAAAAGACAGACTTCGTTTTGACGAATTTATAATTTCTAGATGGTTCCAAAATAACAGGAAATTATGCAAAATAGGAAAATTATATACATTTTTTAGTTTTTACTTGATTTTTTTGGTAAAGAACAAGCTTAATGTAAATATAGAATTTTTAGATTATATTTTTGAACTAAAGATAATAAGTGCTTTAATAGAGCTACATGATTTAAACATTTAGTTTAATAAAAACATACAATTTAAAATCCTTTAATAAATATTATTGTTTGGTAATTCATTCTACTTTATAGATGTGAAAAATACTTTTATTTAAAATTGTGGTTTTTATCTGTACCATTATATTTTAGGATAGAGTCTATCAACTGTATTTATTACTAATGCCAAATGCAGAAGAAATAGTTTGTTCATCCATAAACAGCATGAATAACTTTCTAAAAATAAATGACAAAATGAAATAGTGATTTATTTACATTTAAATATAATTTATGTCCCCAGTTTATTATAAAATTTCTACATTTTCTTAATTTAGATTAAATAGAAAATGTTTATTGGACATACACTTATTTGGTTTTATCTAGTTAGATTAAAATCCCTCGGCTAACGCTCCTTTGTTTTCGAAATCTTGGTTACTGCTTTCAAATGGCAACTTTTAAGACTTTCTGGAAACACAACTTGAAAAGATTTGTTATTTCCAGGATATAACAATAATTAAAGTTATAAAACATCTATTTAATAACCCAACTGGTAAGATTTTATAAAATCTAACAAAACATCAATCTTAATAAAACTCAGTCTAGTAACTAAACTCAACTCTTTCCAAATAACATGCTGATTTTAGCTCACGCTTACAATAAACCTTTTAGAAATTCTCCTCACTAAATTAGGAAAGTCCAAACCTTAAGGTGGGATGGAAGGAGATGCAAGAAAAGATCGGTGTTTTTTGCAGTTTTTATAGCAACACGTTTTTTGGGCCAAAATAAATTAATATTTCTCCAGTACAAATATATAATTTAATTTTCTTCACATGGTGACCTCAAAATTTCTTTAATATCTGCCAAGGGTCTTATAAAATTAAATGACAAATTTTTCTCTTCACTTAAAAAGTTTGTTAGATAAAGACACTATGCTCGTGACAGATATTCAGTAACTATTGGTTGATAGCAACATGTGAAGAAAATTAAACTCTATTTTTGTACTGTCTCTATATTTTATTTGTTTTAGCAAAGAAAAATCTGTTGCCATAAAACCAGCAAAAACTCTGGCCATTTCTCGCATTCTCTTCCATTCCACCTTAAACAGAACTGAGTTGTGAGAACTTTTAAGGTGGAATGGAATAATTTCCATCTTAAAGTCTGTATTTTTAATATTTGAATAAATAAATTAGTCCAAGATCAATAACATATGTTTTTTGTTAGGTAAATTCTATTTAGTTTTTTTACAGGTAGTCGGCCTAGTCAAAATAGCTTCTGAATATATGTCATGGGTATTGCTCAGTTTTACCAGGAATTAATATATTCATTTACAATGTTTATAATCAAATGCCACTGATTATTATCCAAATTCAAGAGCTAATGAGGTAGAAATTAAATTATTAATGTTTCCACTAAAAAAATATTTTATTCATTTTGGCCAATAAGGGATTTGGTAAAAAAAAAGAAAAGAAAAAAGATCGTTAATTCGTGTTTCCTTTAATCCCATCTTAACAACCAACACCACTTGGCCCAAGGTGGTGTGGGATGCGAGAAAACATATTAATTATTTTTGCAGTTCTGATATCAATACTTTTTTGTTCAATGTTTGTATTGAAGCAATATTTTATTTATTTTTGCCAAAAAAAAAAGTTTTTCTATAGGAACTGATAACACATCAGCATTTTCTTGCTTTCCCTACATCCTCACCTTAAAATGAATAAAGTAATAATTTCAAAATGTCATTATGGCCGTTTGAATTCAAAGAAACTCATGATGTAATTCGAACTGAAAATAATGATAAATGGTTCAGTCATGAAAATGTTATGCCAATATATAAAATACTCTTAATGAGTTAGTAAAAAATTTGAAGATTTGCTCCTTCAAAATTGATCTGTATTAGTAATTACACTAAACTGCCGTATGTATTGTGCAAGATAGTGTTAATTGTGATAGATATAATCTGGAACATTGCATGGTATAGGATGTTTCCAATAAATGTAGACTATTTAAGTGAAAACGACTAAGATATGCATTTATTTTTTCTATTAAAATATAACGTAAGACACATTATCCATGAAAAATCAGTGACATCACTTTCGACTGAATCGTTAGTTAAATGATGTTACAATTAGGAATGAATCCTTCATGCAGGTTTAGCACGCACCACATGATTAGACACATAAGCGTTAAAAGTATTTTTTACAATCCTAGTAAAATTATTACTTTCATGTGCATGTTTACCTCAGCCGCGCTTTTGAGTACTCGGTAGCATCGCGCCTGGCTGATACCCGCATTGATGCATGTGGTGGACTGAACGCCACCAAACCCATGGCTAGAGGGGCGGTGAGGTGCAGGCGTTCCTTCCTCCCCTCCCGAGACCACATTTACGTCTGGCCTTGCATGCAAACTAGCAAACCTCACACATAGCCGCCAACTAACAACATATTCAGTCTGAACGCACCGCACTTACAGGCTATTTTGCAAGTATGGCATGCTTTGACTTTCCTTTGTTTTAGTTATTAGACTAATTTGTTCATCCAATCATTAGTAATTTAACTTTATAGCTCTTTTACTTAGAAGAGTGAAACATACCTATTGAGAGTTGTAGTTGTGTTATGCATTGTGTTATAGAGGGAAAGTCTACGTATTTCCGGTGTTTCCAACCTCCTTACTCTACGATTACAAAATGGTTACTTTCCAAATTTAGCTACAAAACATAGATTTCACATTTTTCAATATGAAATTTCAAAATTTTCCGAGGGAGAAACCATTAGTCCTTAACGAACGCATGCCCATATTCTGAGGTCAAAATCTGCTACTGGCTACAATGTATACAACATTTATATAATATGTGTAGATGTGTGTATGTGTATGTGTATTTATGTGTGTATGTATGTATGTTCTCAGTAAATATACCACTTATACAAAGGTAAATATAAAGTTAATTTTCAAGAAATAATTAAATATCGAAACCTTATAATTTAAACCCGCCTCGGTGGTGTAGTTAGCTAACGCGCCAGTCGTGTTGAGCTTGACTGCCCAGGACGGGGAGATTGAGGTTCGAATCTCGGTCGGGTGGACTGAGGGTGGTTTTTCCTAAATGGTTTTCCACTCTTCCTCCACGCAAATGCGGGTTCACTTCCTCTAAGTTCAACCTTACCTATTCCTAACCCATTAGTGTAATTAATACTTAAGCGTATAACCCGAACGAGTAGTAAGACGCGGTGCCAAGTACTTATAATTTAAAAGGTCCTCTGTTGGGATTTTTTTAAATTATAATAATGGTGTATATACATCGGGTAAAAATAACAGGTGGAGAAGTCCACTTTTATACCAGATGGAGATCAGTCTCATTTATGATAAAATGTCAAAGTGGCCTAGGTAGGGTAAAATACCGTAGTTACATTTTCACCATAATTATGTTGATTGTACAGTAAAACAGAGTTATATGGGAAAGTCTACTATGATAAATTAATTAAAATTTATACAATTAGTATACACTATCATTATATCAACAATTATTGTAAATGATAAAGTTACCAGTAAAAACAAATTAATAAGAAAAGTTATGTGTTTGATTCAAGAGGGCGTTTTAAATATCTAAAAAGGAATATAATAAATAACCAGACAATGATTTTTCTCATTATTATTTTATCAAATGACAGTTTATTACAAATAACTTCCGTCTCACCTCTTCCCCACGAAATATAGACCCAGATAGATCATTGATTATATCAACAACGATTGTAATGACATGTAAGAAATATACACTTTATTATAAAATTGTGCTGAAAAATTAACTAAATTTCGTTTACCAAACACTTGTAACTTATTTATTTATTTCTAAATAACTTGATTTAACAAAAGTTACAAAAATCAAGACCTTAACTCGAGATTAACTCAAGTTCAATATTGTAATTGTGTTACCTAGGCCTTTGGCCTTGTTCCATTAAAAAGTAAGGATCCCTTTTTACTGGTATAGCTAACAGGAGTGTGAACCAAATGGTTTTGGGAGTAATAACATTCTTGACTTTCTCATGAGAAGCTAAGTTCTGAGTTAATATGGGTTGAATGATTATTATTTTTGTATATTTTAAGTTTTCATATCTTTAATCCAAACGAATGTTGGTTCATTTGTCTAAAATTGGACCACCTTAGTTTATACCTGTTACTGACCAACTTTCATTAAATGTCTCTTTATTGTGTCCTTCTCATCCAGTTACAAGTAAAATATTATTTTGATAGTGTTTAAAATCTATTAGAATTTTATTTTTTCAAACTTAAGTTCAAAATCTTATTTGATAATAGATTAAACATATTTTTTTTTAAATTACATTGATAAACGATATTGTGTACCACTTTTGTACAGTTGTATCTAATTATCTATTTCTTATGATGTGTAATTGAAAGGTTTCCTCTTTCACCTCTTAAACACGACCTTAAGAGAGATAACGATATCCTGACCTTGAGAGAGATGGTGATATCCTGACCTTAAAAGAGATGGTGATATTCTAGCTTGTAAGAGTTTAGTTACAGCTTTACTATTGTTCTACACTAACGAACAACGAATGTTCCCTGAATAGGCAAACTCTCGAATCCACGTCTTTGCTTGTTTGTAGTCCAGATTACCTTGTAGCCTAAATATAGCTGGTATATAAACGAAAGTAAAAAATGGAAATGCTAATATTTGCCAAAAAATGTCATCTAATGTATTGAGTAAACAGTATATTTAAACGTTATTTCACTAAACAGTTTAAATATCGGTCGCTTGTTGCTCGTCATACTATACATACAACATATTGACATATTTTAACTGATGGGGGTGGGGCTGTGGATAGTAAAAAACAGAACACTACAATTGGAAGACCATCCTTGTAATAGACAAGGAGAATGGTAAAAACTATAATAAATAATAACCCCGGTAATAAAACTCACCTTGGCTCTAGTCTTCGCTTGCCTCGAAACTCCTGCTCGTGATAAAACATAAAAAAAAGATAAAGTAGAGTTTTGGAAAGGACGTGATCCAGAAAAAGGAATAACCCTACTCGAACCAGAAGCTACTACCACTCGCAATAAAGCCACAAGGAGATTTGTGAGTTTTACTGGTTCAGCGGCTGTCACGTTTTCTTTAAGTAGAATTTATTAAATCAAACTCTGGACGAGAATGTATGTAATAAGAATAAATATAATAAGTAGAAACGATACGTGGCACAGAACACGCGATAAACTCGAATTGACTATATCATTTGACCGACCACCCGCTTCCAATATAAATCCCTCTGACAGGCCTCTCTGTACGCGTGGCAATCATGAACATTGCTTTACCTAAAACTCGACGTGTATAAATATCAAGTTAAGACTGATCATACTGATACAACACAAGAAGGGGGGGGGAGGGGTTTGGACGATGCCAATACTACCAACAACAAATAGATAAATCACCCTAAGTCCAAATGGCATCTCCGAACAATAAAACGGCCACACCATCTCGAAATCTTAACATTCTTTCTTATAATTCATATAATATTCATACGTTAAGTTAAGTGTTGAATTATTGATCTGAGGCCTGGCTATTAATTTCATCCTAAAATTATTATTGAGTCTGAACCACCAATAAACAGTATTAAAGGTTTAAAACAAATTTCACTTAGAAATTGAAAACAATTTTTTTAAGGATTTGAGTCTCGAATTATTGAATTTCTAATATTCTTAAGGATTCTATAGATTCTAGGGTCCTATCCCTAATTTCCTAATTTAAACCAATGAGGTTCGGAATGAGAAAAAATCATATGAATGGTACCAGCATTTTGATGGGAAAAGAAATGGAAATAATTAGGGAAAAATAAAGACCCCCAAACACCCAACCGAGATTCGAATGACAACCTTTCCATCTCTAATAAATCAGGCAAGAATAGACTGGTGTCTTGATTGGTATGATTACTATCAGTACATTATTGTTTATCTAGATGACTAAGCTTGACTAAAATCATGCCATTGTTTTTAGTTGGCTATTGCTTGAAATGTGATCGCCTCTGTGGTCTAGTGGTCAGAGTTCCTGGCTATAGATCCAGAGGTCCCTGGTTCGAGCAATGGTTCTTTCAAAATATATCAGTGAAGCAGTGGGTTTGGAACGGGCTCAAACTCAACCTCGTGAGGACAAATAAAGAGCTACTGGAATAAAGAAGTAGAAACTCCGGCTTAGAAAACTGAGATTAACAACTAGTAGTGCTGAAAACATGACAGCCTCCATCTGCAAATGATGGCGCTATCATTGTCAACAGCGGCGGCCGCTCGGTTGGTATAACTCACTTGTTGGCTCACATCATGGATTTCTTTACTGACAGAAATTCAATAGTAGTAACGTATTAGTTCATTGTAACCCAACAGTGATGTAATGGCATATATTTTACCACATTTTAATAAAAGTATTATCAATGTAAGTAAAGAATAGATTTCATAACTTACCTTTGGTTTTGACCCACGCTAATGTCCAAAGACTTAGTTGTCCGTAGAAAGCCTGTTATTCCAATAAATTGATCAATGTTACATTACTTTAGCTATTCTTATTTAAGTAATATGAGAGAATTGATTGAAAATTATATCTGTATTGAAGGTCAGCTGATTTTATATATGAGGGGAAAGATTAAAAAAAATGGGTCTTATAAGAATTTAAAAAAATATTGTCATCATAACAAATTCTAATAAAATTATGTTTACGTATTTATTTATAATTCATATTGAAATATAAGCAAGAGCTTGGAACCATTTTTCCCTCAAATGAGCTAAGAGCTCTTATTTTGATGCCAGGTTATGGTACTAATTTAACATAATATATTAAAGGTACACGAAGTATTCTTAGTCGTAATATATAGCAAATAAGGTGCACTGATGCAAACTGTCTATCCAATTTTGTTTTTATAAAATAAATAACTAAATCACATAAAAAAGAGTGGAACACATAGAAATAACCACCATAGACTAAATTTACACTTCCTATGAAACGGTTTACAACTCACTAGTCACTTAGGCCCCTCTTGCGCCATACAGTCTAAGAACCACTACCCCTCCGATCCACAAGTCCACCAAGACACTTTTTTTTAAGCACCGCGTCTTACTATGCGTTCGGGCTATACGCTTATATAGTAATAATTAGTAATCCCTGAAACCATTATCATAATTATTAGGCTAATGGTTTTAGGGCTTAGGAAGGTTATATTTAGAGGATGTGTAGCTACTCGTATTTGCGTGGAGGAAGAGTGGAAAACTATTTTTGAAGAAACCACCCTCAGTACACTCGACCGAGATTCGAACCCTCCATATCTCCGTCATCGGCAGCATAGTCTACTGCGAGAGTAGCGCGTTAGACCATGCGGCCACCTAAGCAGGTACCAAAATACTGTATCTCATTTTACTGCCTGGCTAGATCCCTTATCTATCTCTCGATATCTCTATACATCTATTAATATATTTATCTATTTTATATATTTATTTAAATTGTTTTACGTACATTTTCTGAACGAACTATATAGTTATGTAAGAACACCACCTATAAACTAACTTAAATACAGAACAGACACAGCACCCAGCCCTTAGTCGTTAGTTAAAAACTGTGAAAGGGAAAATCTCTATTTCGCTAAAGATATGTTTTCATTCTTACCAGGACTTGAACCCGGGACCCTTAACTAACCAGGAAAAAACGTTATTGACTTAGCCAATGTGTCTTGCATCAATATATTTTTTATTTTCACATAATCTCCTGTAGTGATACTCGTTTAGGATCAACAATTAATGATGTCGAATCAACTCCAAGAAGGACTTAGGTTAGGTGTAATATACAAGTGTTTATAAAAGTTATCGTCCTAAATATAGTAAATACTACTTTCCTCTAACAATGTGGCTTGTTTCTATCAGCGAGAGGAATAACTGCTTCATAAATTAGGCTACTTGAATCAATCATGAGTACATAGAGGCTGTGATCTATATAGGTTGAAACTCAAAGTAAACAATCAGCCCTTACCACTTCCACTCACTCACTGGAGCTGTCAAATCCAAATGTTTTCAATTGTAGGCCCCATTACCTGTCCTAAAACATTTATATTTCATTTTGTCTAGTCATTTTTTTTCCCATTTTGATGTTTTTGCTGAATAGACACAAGCGTAATAATAACATTTCACACAAAAATTAAATAAAAGTTTTTTAAAAGCAGATATACCCACACTCGACCTACTGGAGGACAATTTTTATATTTCTGATAGTAGTTCCTAAAGCAAACTTTGAATTAGTTCTATTGTTGTACTTTTTTGTTGGGTAGACAAACACTTTTCTTCTCATGAATAATCAACCTTTGTTTTGAAATAAACATTGGTTTGAAGATTATCTAATATTCTAATTTCTGTTTAAAACATATTATCCTGTTTGGCTACGTTTTAACTATTTATTATTAAAATCTCACTAAAGAGGTTTACACATTTAGAATAATGAAACCCACTTCTGTGGTCGAATGGTTGAGGGCCTCCCTCTCACAATAGACTGAACTGCTGATGAGGGGAAGATTAGGTTCCGAATCCTTGTTGGTTGTACTGAAGTTGGTTTTAAATAAGTTGCTTTTCATCTTCCCTCCACGCAAATGTAGGGAATTTTCTTCAAAACTCAACATTCCTCATCCCTCTCACAATAGGGTTGATATGTGGATAGACCGAATGGGTACTATGATTTAGTGTGAAAAAACACACACACACACATAATCACGCCGTTCCTTTAGGGGTAGGCAAGAAACTGTGCATACATCTCGAAAAACAACAGCTCCGCACTTAATCCATTCTAATTAAAATAGCGAATTTTACTAAATCTCGTAAGGCTTGTGAAACAAACTAACATACATTGTTGAATAAACCCTCACCCAAAAAGCATATATCAAATAATATACACCATTACAGAAACATCGAGAAAAGAGAAACATCTCTTTATAGGTACCAAAGACCATGAAAATCAATTTCACAAATACCTCCATTCAAAAGTATTTGTTTGCATATAGATCAGAAAATTTGTTTTTATAGAAACATATTTCAAATAAAAGTGCTTCAACTTCGTATCTCAAATTTTTGCAAATATATGATCGAAATTTGGAAATATCCGCTTATGTAAAGTTTCATAGGAAAATGAGAGTTGACTTTGTAATAGTAGTCCTAAACAGTGCCTATTTCAAAATCTAATCAAAATCGTTAGTGTATTTTTAGAAAATCGATCTTTATCTCTTTTTGCCCTCCAATAAACTACTCTTAATTTTAAGGCTATACATACAATTACAAAAACCCTTTGTGAGACCCTTACGAAATCCCTATGTACCAATTTAAGCCAGATTGATAACATAGTTTTGGTTCTAGGCCAAGATATAAACACACACAGACAAAAAAACAAACAGACAATATTGCGAAAAACACTTTTTTTTTACCAGGGGGCCATGAAACGTCAACATTTATTAATATCTCGAGATCTAGGGGTCGAGAGAAAGTCAAAACTCACAAAATATTCCATGGGAAATTAATAATTTTTATTTTGGCCACTGGTGGCTAAGAGGCTGTACCCCATAAATCGTACCCAAAATCTCATTCTGGCAACAGCCTTAATCGAAAATCTACCCTAAAGTAAATAGATGGTGATTCACTCGGGACTGAACACCTTTTTTTTAAACTAACTTATTATTGTAAAGTTACACCTGAATAATGTAAAACTCACATTGGTTCATTGTCAAGTAGGAATATCTCAGACAAGATGCTGGAAGTGCCCATCGATAGCATCCACACACATATTCACTCGACGCTCCATATTGGCTCATTGTCAAGTAGGACTGTATCAGACAAGATGCTGGAAGTGACCATCGCTAGCATCCAGACACATATTCACTCGACGCTCCATATTGGCTCATTGTCAAGTAGGACTGTCTCATACAAGATGCGGGAAATGCCCACTGCTAACGTCCAGACACATATTCACTCGACGCTCCATATTGGCTCATTGTCAAGTAGGACTGTCTCAGACAAGATGCTGGAAGTGCCCATCGCTAGCATCCAGACACATATTCACTCGACGCTCCATATTGGCGATTGAACGATGCAGCGTAGTGACGTCGGTGGGAGAAAGTTCACGTCTGATGTTGTCTTACAGTTCCTCAATCAAACTTTGATTGTTGGCATAAGCCTAACCTTTTAAAAGTCCCCAGAGAAATACATTTGGGTGTGTTAGGTCTGGAGACCTAGGTAGCCACAAATATTTGAAAATAATCCTGTCCTGGAAAAAGCTGCGAATTTCTGTCATGCTCCTACTGGAGGTGTGGCAAATTGCATCAGCCCGTTGGAAGTAGCCATCTGCAAGTTCATGATTATCTAACGATTCACAAACTCAGTAAATATTGCCAAGTATTGGTCGCTATTAAACGTTTCTTCAAAAAATATATGCCCAGTGATACGGCGATGAGATTCTGCAAACCAGACACCAATTTTCGCAGGATGCGATTGCTCTTCATGGAAGGCGTGGGGATTGCCATTGGTCCAGCCATTGACAAAGCACCAGTTGCTTTGCAAGAGCGAGTGGTTGGTTATAGCTCGTGAACAACCGTGATGCGGTACGGCTTAATCTATGCCTGTTTGGCTGCTTTTTCAAAGGTCTAATACGATCGTCCAGTCTCACGGGATAGCCTCTGACTTGATTTTTGTGGGATGCCAATAATTGCTGCTTTACAGCCTGTATTGTGTACTCCGTCAGATTGGACCGTCCGCTCATATGCGGATGCACCAAAGATCCCGTTCTCTCCGGTTCAAAATTGTAGCACTGGTGGGGGATGTTCACCCACCAAATATATTCAGAAACTCCTTCTGACATTGTTTGAAGGAATCAGTCACCCAGTACTGACGCACAATGAATAAATGCTCTTAAAGTGAGTACACTATATTTCTTCCACCTACTCGCACAAACTAAATAACGAGACACACTCTTCCGCCAATATCTAGAAAAATGGTGCGCCAATTTGGATCCCAGCTGGAAAGCTGGCAGGAAGACATGTTTTTCCAAGTATACTGCTTTGTACTGCTTTGTACTTTGTTACGCGCACATTCCCACGAACCACTGCAGTTGTTTTAAGTTTTTTGGCATAGGATAGTCCACAATAGGTTTAATACGCTCCGGATATACGAGTATGTGCCCTTGAGAAATAACGTGTCCTAAGTATTTAACACAATCAGTGCACCATGTAACTTTGTCCGGGTTAACCGTGATACCTGCCTCTCTTAACCGTTCCAGGACAAGCCTAACATGTTCTTTATGCTCAGATATAGATTGACTGTAGATACAGATGTCGTCGAGGTAGTTAAAGACGAACTTAAATTTAAACTCAGATAAGATATTATCCAAAACACGGCTTACGCGGCTCCTCCAAAACTAATACCCAAAGGAACCCTATTAAATTCAAAACAACCCCAGGGAGTGACAAAGGCAGTGTATTGTTTAGAGCGTTCCGCTAGGGCGCACTGGAGAAAACTAGCGTTGAGGTCTATAAGGCTATAGACCTTTGCTCCGCCTAAATGCTGAAATGCACTCTCAATCGTGGGCATTGGATATGGGTCAAACACAATCTGTTTATTTATTTTACGATAATCGACAATTAATCGATGCCCTCCATCTTTTTTTGGAATGATGAAGGCAGGACTAACGTAGGAGGAACGAGACGGCCTGATAACATCTTTGTTGAGAAGTTCGCTAACTAAATCTCTGAAAATTTGTAATTTGGGGGGGGAGCACGAATAGGGGGGAGACCTAACGGGTTGGTACTTAGCTAAGGAGATTTCATAGGGCATGACGTCACATTTCCCCAGATTAGTAGTGATGACATCAGGAAAGTTTTGAAGAACAGAAAGAAGCTCATTAGAAGTATCAGGCATGGCAAGAGCAATTTTGGATTTAAGGTCTTTTTCAAAACTTATTTTAACGTCAGGACAAATTTTGAAACTAAAATTTCCTTCTCTAAGGTCGACCAACGCTTGAGACTTTGCTAAGAAGTCGATACCTAAGATAACATCATAGGGAAGGTCGTCTAA
>CABFWO010007591.1:9729-23906 GCA_902155825.1 Timema genevievae | reverse complement strand
TTTTTGGTAGTTTAGATCAGGGTTTCTCAAACTGCGAGGCGTGAGGGGATTTCAAATGAGGTGTGAACAAATTTTTCACTTCCTTCAACTTGCTAAATTATGATTGACTAAAAAATTAATATTCTGTTTGTTTTATGAAGCAATAAACCTTGGGAAGTAGTAAATTGAGAAAAGACTTACATATTTTGAAACGGTAGTATATACTAGTTAACTAAACACTACACACCTCGCCATCTATTAGCATCACTACAAATCATAACGAATGTTTCCGGAGACTGCAAAATACATTTTAATAAATGGTCTAAAAATTAACTTTACAAAAAGTCATTTGGCCTAAAGGCGTTTGGCCTAAAAGCATTTGGCCTAAAGGCATTTTGCCTAAAAGGCATTTGGCCTAAAAGGCATTTGGCCTAAAGGCATTTAGCCTACACTTTAGGCCAAATGCCTTTAGGCCAAATGACGGGTATCCCCTGGGAATCGTAACACAAAGTATGCAGTGTGGTGGCCAAACATAAACAAGGAAGTAGAAGCACTGTACGAGGCTGCAATATCTGTCCAGAAGTTAAACACAACCCAATCAAGGCTACAACGCATCCTTGGCCAAACACCAGCAAACCATGGTCCAGAATTAACGTTAACTGTGCCGGACCAGTGGAAGGACACACACTACTCCTGGTAGTGGATGCATATTCCAAAGTGATAGAAGCCACCACAATAAGCTCAATGACAGCTGGATCACTTATCAAGAACATGCGAGAGATTTTTGTAAGACACGGCATCCCAGTCACACTAGTTAGCGACAATGGTACACAGTTAATGTCTGCCAAGTTTGCTCCATTCTTGAGGGAAAATGGGGTCGTACATATGAAAACATCGCCATATCACCCTTCAAGTAAGGGGCTGGCTGAACGGGCAGTAGAAACCATTAAAAACGGCCTAAAAACATGTCAAGGGAGGTTGGCATACACGTCTTGCACGTTTTCCTTTCAGCCACATAATCACCCCACACTTAACCACCAGCGTGACTCCTGCAGAATTGCTTATGGGTCGTGAACTCCAAACGGCTCAAGATATGCTCCATCCGGACCACACATCACATGGGGAAGGCAAGCAAGAGACAAACAAACACCCTAAGCGACACTTCCACCTAGAAGATAAAGTGTGGATTCGGGAATATTCTGCCAACCATCCCAAGTAGACCCAGAGCACAGTGGAAAAATTCTAGGGAAATGAATTTATGAAGTAACCAACAAGAATGGTCGTATACAGAAAGGGCATGTTGACCAGCTCAAGCAGGTTTCAGAGTCACTCCAAACAGGCAAGCATCAATATTTTCAGAGAAAACAGCACATGCCGGTACATCTATTCCTGTGGGAGGACACACCAGTGCAACAAGAACCAGACCAGGACCAACCCCCATTGTTTTAACGACACCAGCGAGAAAAGTCCCGGGAACCTGGTAAACCAGTGGTTAAAACCAACAGTCAACAAAAAAAGGGGGGAAGGCCGTGCAAGGAGCAGCAACAGCAAGCACCCTGTTTACAGCCATTGAACATCAAGCACCCACATCAACTACTCTCTTTGCAACTCAGAGAAAGGATGTATGAGCTACCTTTGTTGAGGCCACAAAGGCCAAGGTGGCCAAACACTCGTTATGTTGATTAAAAAGTGAAATTAGTGAGTGGGGGAGGAACTGCATAGTTTTAGAGAGAAAAAAACATAGGTATAATTTAACTGTGAGCGGATGACTGTAGTACGCAACAGCTTTTGAAAGCAATGGACTATAAAAGCTAAGAGCCAACTTTAAATATATTGTAATATAGTAATACTTTATACAAGCTTATGACCTAAATGATAATCTGAATGTAGAACTACTATACAAAGTTTGTCATTCAAATGAATGTAATTAAGTTTGAAGCTACCTTTTTTCATTTTAGTTATTGTACCTTAAATGTACTGTAATCTTGGCAGAATGTAGATAACATGGGTGCTAGCTACATATTTTAATATATTAAAGTTTGGATTTTTATTTGTACAATATTACATTTAAAACTAAATTGTATATCCTTTAATGTAAATGTAATGTTAAGTGGGATATATTGCTTCATTAATTTTTAAGTGCTTTTATTCACTAGACACACGTTTTTGCACAAGAACATTGGAATAAACCGTTAAATCTGTCTCCCCACTAGGAAGCAGCCGACAAACTTTTGCGTCACGATTGGGTCCGTTACAAGGGCTCTGTTTATGTCCGTCCAGTATAGTATAGTCATCACTGAATTTATGTGAGAGTCTGATATACGGGTCTGCCTACTCTTTAGTTCCAGTGATCAGACATTGAAACCAAATGGTGCCAGTCTCGTTGTGGTATTGCGCGCGCGCAATTTAAATTTGGAATAGAAATTTGAACCTCCAAGATTATATTTTATTGTTAGACAGTAGTTATATTATCCAGAATGTGGTAACTAGTGAATAAAAATAATAGCTCACAACAAATGATAACATACAAATTACCATAAATCATTACTCAATGATGTAATATAATTTAAATATATTTGTAGCACTGTATTATAAAGCACATGCTAATTATTTGGTAAAATTTGATCATATAAACATGGCTATAAATCATTACTTAAAAATGTAGGTATTGCCGTATAAGGGCTCTAACGCCTCAATCACGCTTGCCATCTAGCTAGTGACTTCTGAGATGATTTTTTAAAAATCCTGATCGGTATCATATAGGGTAAGTTGTCTGAGTACCAAAGATTATAGTATTTCTTTAAATAAAGGAATAAGGCCGAATGCAAGAATGAAATAAACAAACTTTATGAGTGAATGAGAAGTGTGATTTTTGAGTGGATTTTAAGAGTATTATTTATATTAGAAAGTGTGAGTGACTTTAAATTAGCAATATTAGAGGACACGTTCTTGCAAACGGTTCAATACCAAGGCGAGTCAATGCCACTCACTCTAAACTTTTACTCATTTTGTTCTTGTATAAAGTATATAAAGTTTCAATATAGTTTTATTATTTAAACTACTTAATATACAAAAAGTCAATATTTATAATTTTAGTTTCTAGTGATTTTCCATATCTTTGTGAGTGTATTGATATAATAAATTATCGATTTTTTTATATTAAAAAAAAGTGATATATGTATGGGTACCCACTGTTTTTGAGCATCTTTTACTTCTTACTTAACCTTTCTAACTTTTCATGCGCAAATAAATTAAAATTTATAACAATAGTGGTCAGATAAACAACTTGTCATTTAGGCCATTCGTCTGGATTTTGATTTTAGTGAGATGTCTGAACATTAAAAAATAAAATTATATTAAATAGGCCTAAATATGAATATAGTACCATTTGATTTTCCGTTTCCTTGCAAGTATAAATGGTAATAGAAATTTCTTAGTGAATTTATGTTTTGAGAAAATAAAGCGCTTTATTTGTATTGGTTCTAGAACACCATCCCAAATTTAAAAATACTCTTTATCATTTTTGGTATATAAATAATGTGTAAAGTTAAGGCATTAGAAAAATCACTGGTATAAATCAATAATTTATAAGTATCGACGCTAGAGGAGCGGTGGTAACTGATATCTAGTCAACCGATGTGGAAATAACTAAGAGAAAACCGAGCCTAAAAAGCAACTGGACACTTACCTTTTGCAAAGTTCTTCCATCTATCTGTTCTAATTCACTCTCGTAGAATATCTTTTGGCCAAAAATGTTTTTCACAAAATCTGTCATTAGATTTTATTCTAAGTTCTCTTACTAGAAATCTTTCTTAAATTATTTTACCCCAAATCACGTCTCTCGAAATTTAAGGGCGTAATAAACATTGACACGTCAGTTTTAAAACAATTTGGAAACTTACATTTTATTTTATTTTTGACATGTAAAACTATTGTGCAGAAATAAAATCTTATAAATCTGAACAGCTGTTGTTATAAAACGTCACAACTATCTGCAACGTTCACAACGGTTTCTTATATAGTGGCAGCTTGTGCAACTAAAAACTTAAAAGTGATCAACTTTTACATTGGATTTTGACTTTTGAGAATTGTCATAGGGGTGGTCTTTTCACATTATTGTCACTCATGAGTTCAGAAAAGTATCACATATATCATGCCAACATTGTAGTTTTAGTTTTTTTATTAATTAGATAGATTTTCTTTGATGTTGATGGTGAATTATTTGATGATTCATCGATACAATCTAAATGAAAAAACCAATGTTAAAACAATCGAACAAGATCAATAGGTCGAATGCTAAATATCGATGTTTTGAAAAAAAAAAGATCGATGTGTCTGTGAATCGCATCCCTTATCTAAAAGAAAAATAATTCCATTCTATAAGTAAACATGCCTCTTTAGCTTTTTGTTTAGTAAAATTAAACAACGACTGAGAAGGATATTTTTATCCTATAGCTTGTTGCTTTTCATTTATCTTAAAGGTAAGACTTATTACCTGACTAAGGGATAATTTAACTTTAAAAATAGATTTATTGTAAAATGAATAACTTGTTCATGTGAGTACTGTCCTTGATGGTGTCACCTTTTTTACTTAAAAATATACTAGAATGTTTCACTACACATATCAACATGTTTAGTAAGGCCATTGACTAGTTATACACTGTCACCCTTTACTTTATGAGCTTAGATTTACCCATGAGCATGCCATTTATAAAAATGTTGGCCAATAACAGGTAGAGCTGTGTTAGTTTAAAAACCCTGATCATGATCCTTAAACACCCTTGCCAGATCAAAGGTCGGATTAAGTTTTATTATATAATAAGGCAACACCTCTTCTGACCATAGCGAACTAGGATCTACAAGCCTATGTTAAAAATAGGCTTCTTAAAATTTTGTGCTGGTTCATACAGACACTTGTATTTTTGTTAGTTGTTCATCTATATAAAACCATCGTATTCACTGTAGCATTTCACTTAGGCCTAGACAATATGTGCCACTTTAGTAACTGTGAATTATTTTAATTGTCACAGGCAATTAATATAGTCACACATAATTAAGTATCATTGAACAGCAGGTGTTGACATATCAATGTGTTTCTAAAAAACCTCAGCAGTGAATGTGCTTTGTTTCATATACGATACATACATTCCTAATTACATTGTTCTCTTACTGGGTGGTTAAGAAACTGTGTTTATAGCTAAAAAATCAACAACTCCATACTTAAGCATTTGGTCGATAGAGTAAATAATCTCCTTGTTAATGGCTTTCAAAACAATTTGTAGCATTATCTACGATGGCTACAAAAATTGCTCTACCTACCTGGCTGCCACTTCATTCCACCAACTTGATCCCATGCACCACGCTGAACTTGTTTACTCGTTTCAAGATATGAATAGACTAATGTGCTAGTGACGCTCGTATAACTGACGACCCCTGCTTGCATGTCATACAACTTCATCCCCCTCCCTCCTTAATAGAGAGTAATTTCACATCTATATAAGGAGACTTTTTGGATTCTACACTCCTCATTGGTCCTTCCATATAATTCTTGAATGTGATGATGTTTGGTAGTAGATTTATGTTGCATTCTGTATATATTGAGGTAATTTAGAAGGAAAAGATATACTTGCTCCTGCACGGTTTCAGGGTTAAGCTGTGCGTTGGTATAGGATAAGGTGGGGCAATAATAAGACACTAACAAAGTGAGGTAATAATGAGACAGCAAAGTATTGATAACTTATAGAACCACTTAAGGTTTAAAATAAATACTAAGATGTAGAATAATATGTCTAGTTACATATCAATTACAATATCATTTTGTTCGAGTATTTTGTTTATAAAAAAATTTCATCCAACCTCTATTTTCATGACCCCAAAAAATTCATTTTGTTTGAGAATACATTTGCTGTATCTCTAGTTTTAACAGTGCTACAGATGAAGTTTAAACATCTAAAGATTGCAAATTTTATGTAGAATCGGCTACTAAAAGCTGCAAACCCATTTAATAAAACCAAAGCTATTTCAGTTTAATTATTTGAGGGAAAACTGAGACACCTAGGTCGGGTAAATATAAGACAGATGAGTGGGAAATTTTGAGACAAACATTTTCATGTTGTACTACTGTTGATATATTGTTGTTTGGTTGTTTTGAAGCCATTTTGACTGTGTGTTTGTTTTAAGTTTTTTTCTTATAGTTTCATGTTTTAGTTAGAAAATAGGCCTACTTTTTATTTAAGTGTGATTTTAATCTGATTAGGCATCACTCACAATGATTAGGCTATACACAAAAAAAGAAAAGACCTACACAGAAGAAACCATTGCAAAAGCTTTACATACAAGAAATAAGGGATGGTAAAAAAAAAGCTTGACAAGTGTTGCACAGGCCTATTGCATTGATAAATCATTGTTATCAAGAAGAAGTTTAGGCAAAGGAATGGGGGAGAGGGGAAGGAAGACAGCTTTATCCCCTGATCTAGAAAAAAAGCTATCTACACATTTAAGACTCATGTCAAAATGGGGTTTTGCCCTCACAAAGAAAGAAGTGCTGTCTTTGGTGACAGACTTTGTTCCTGAAAATGGTATTGCTACCCCATTCACTAATGGCATACCAGGAGTTGAATGATTTCGAGGGTTTTGTCAGCGCAACAATATAAATGTCAAAAAGCTTGAGAATTTAGAATACAACAGAAGGAGCGCCACAAGTGATCCTTTTATAATTTATTCCTTTCATGGACTTGTTAAAACAACAGTGACTGAACTTGGTTTAAAACAAAAGCCTCAATGTATCTGGAATCTCGATGAAACTGGGTTTTCCACTGATCCTGCTAGAGTCAGAGCAATGACTGGAAAAGAGCAGAGAGTTTACAGTACCATCCAAGGAAGTGGCAAATAGAATGCAAGTGTTTTGGCTTGCTGCTCTGCTGCTGGATGAGTTCCACCACCTCTAATTATTTTTGAATCTGACCGTCTTTGGTCATCATGGAAAGGGGAAAATTACATTCCAGGTACCTTTTATACCAACATTGACAAAGACTACATGACTTCTTTGATATTTAATTCATAAATGAAGAAATTTGCTAAAGTGATTGAAGAGAGACCCCTGCTATTAATTTATAATGGACATTTGTTTCATTTGGAAAGCTCCACCATTAAATTTGGCTAAAGAAAACCAGATTACTATCCTCAAGCTGCCTCAGCATACCATCGATTTGTTACAACCTTTGGACAATTGTGGCTTTGAGCCACTAGAGGTTAAATGGAACGCAAAACTTTTAACCTGGCAGCGGGAAAATCAACGCCGTTTGACAAAAAGTGAGTTTGTCGACCTATTGGTGCTCTGTTTGGTATGACTAAGTACAAAAAATATAATTTCAGGATTTGAAAGTACAGGTATTTTTTCAACAAATAAGGGAGAGTATCCATTAGAACGTCTGGATCCTGTAAAATTAGATAAGTACCATCAATGCATATTTGAAGATACTTTATTCTTTGGGAATCATGAGGGGGTTGAACATCAAATATACTCATCCGTCTCTCCTCCAGCTCTGGTAGAAGAACAACCCTCATCTCATCTCAGACAGTGGAATCCTCACAAGGGACCACAACTGCTTCTGAGAACCTTGCAATTCCTGGTCCCTCATCCTGGTATGATGAATCTTGCCATCCCTAATTCCTCATCTGGTGTTATGAACCCTGCCATTGACAGTTCAAATTTTGAACAATTACTTCTAAGACGAATAAAGAAGACACTCGAAAAAACAAACAAGGAGACGTGTTGATGTACATACACACGTTGTTACATCAGATGAGTTCTCAGTAGCTATTGAGAACTTAGAGAAGAAGAAAGTACCAGAAGAAGGAAAACCCAGATTAAAAAATAGGACCTCCAAACCTAAGTTAATGGACTTGGAAAGCTCAAGTGAAGAAGAGAAAGAATGGGTTGAAAGTGGTGATAGCCTCAGTGTTATTGATGTATTCAGAAATAACCAAGAGGACATCTTTGTTGAATATGAGATACCTTTAGAGATAAGCATTGGAAATTATGGTATTGTGGCTTTCATTGGTGGTAAACGAAATACAGTAACCTTCAAATATGTGTGTGTTGTACAGAAAGTGTTTGATAAAAATGATATTGAAGTCATGACAATAAGGTCAGTTGATGGGAAGAAAGATAGGTACTTTTATTATGAAAGAGACTGATATTTCTGTAGTGAAAGAGTGTGACATTATAAGTAAATTAACTTTACCACAAATTGTCCAAGTCGGACATAGGTTAAAATATGTTTTCCTTTAAAATGTGGACTTTTTGAAAAGTAGATATGGCCTAATTAAAGTAAATCTAAGGTGGCAATCGAAGATTTTGCCATGGCCATAATAAAAATGTCAGAATAAGACATAATCTGTCTCATTATTACCCCACCCAGTCATATAGCTTGGTAAACAACAGAGATACATGGGTGTCTTGTTATTACCTCAACACATTTTTACCCCAACATGCGGGTAAAAATGAGACACACTTTATTATTTTTGTACTTTAAGTTAAAAATACGTTAAAACAACTAGTGAGATGAAAAGAGTGCTCAAAATTGAATCGTAATAAAAATAAATGATGGATTAAGTTACAGCAAAAGTTTTGAAATTGTTTTATTATCATCTCATCTTACCCTATCATTCTTTTTCTAAATTATTGTTATGGCATTTAATATTAATATTTCTAAATTACTTTTTTTTTTAATATTTTGCTTATGGCTTTAAATTGACCCTTCTGGTTCTCAGAGATGTTTGTCTCGTGTGACATAGTTTTATATTTAAATAATATATTTTATTTAAATGTTGGGAGTGATGAGCTAGATCTAATGCTTGAACACTCTTGTCTTTCTTGACCTTCTCTTGAAAGAAGGCCATATTAAGATTTTGTTTATTTATGCCTGCTTAGGCTCTCATGGGAGGTCTTGACCAGGCATGTATGTGGTAAATGTAAAAATATATATTACTGAGCGGTAATGTAAATCCTCATTGCATAGCAAGTGCTTACTCCTATTGTTTGTTTCTGCATCTGCTCCTGAAGATGGCCTATTGTATCTATTGTTTAAATTAAGCCCATGGAGGTGGAGAATAACTGAATAGGCCTAAGTTACATTATTCGTGTTATGGATAGTAGATAATATTTGTATTTTAATCCTTGAAAATTGCATTTGCTGGAACATTTGGGTTCGTCTGGCTCTTTGCCTAGGTTTGATGTTCTTTAACCACTTCACGATTTTGTTTGTTCATACTTAAGCATTAATATTCATCAAATTTAAAAGAAAGGTACGGTATTTGAGATAACAATTGAATACATTTTGTCAATAAGCCTATTTAAAAAGGAGGTAAATTAATTGAGGATTTGCGCCATGCTTACTAGTTTCTCTCGCAGACAAGATTAATTGACACATTATGTTGTTTGTTCTTAGCCTGGATCAAATGATATATATTGTTTGTTTTTTGTTTTCTGTCAAATAAAATCTTATTGTGCCACTGAACTATTGAGCCTTCTTATTGTTATGGTACAAATTAATGAAGAAACATGGCATGTCCCCAGCTGGGTTTTAAGCCTGCTCCTCTCAATCTGATTATGTTTACAGTCAAGCTGTCAAATAGCCTCACAAGTTTATAGAATGCCATTTGGAAATCAATTTGACCCATGACCAATTTACAATGCACATTCCTAAAGGACTGCTCCAGCACAATTGCTACATTTTCAAAATTTCTTTGAAATAATTGATTAAAATAAATTAAGGAATAGGTCTATCATGCATGCAAAAGTGTTTAAAATAGTGTTCAAGCTAATTTGCCAATAAGTAAAAAAGATTTAAAATCCAAACAAAATTGTTAACAATTTTTTGGGAATAGTGTTTTTAGTAAAAAAAACTTGATCTTTGTAATACATACACTTCTTATTATTTTAAAAACTTGAATGAAACATTTCAATATCATTTAATGAACTTTATATCAAATTACTGTAGCCTATACTTATATGTGTTCTCAGGTTTTAAAATCCCTCCAAAATTACTTTTTAATAAACTTATTGTGAAGATGTTTGCCACCTTATCTAAGTTGGTGTCATGTCGGTATATTGAATTAATAGGGCCTAGGTTCAATTCCTCTTATGGCTAATCATTATCATCTTGGTGAAATTGGCACTTCAACTTTCACAATGATGAATTGACATCCAAGAAACTTTATATTATTTGTTATAAAAGTAGGTTTGTAAGTCATGCTGATGTGGTTCAGAAAGGGCTTATTAAATTACCTTTAGAACCTAAAAATAATAAAAACAAAGAAAATGGAGCTAATTTGTTGAGCTACACCCTTATGAGATGTGTGTACTAATTATTTTTTTAAATGTGAAATGTTCTTTTGTCAGGGACTATTAAGGTGGGATGTAGGAAACGTGAGAAAAAGCTAGTGTTTTTGCAGTTTTCATGATAAGACTTTTTCGCCCAAAATAAATCAAATATTACTCCAGTACAAACATACAATTTAATTTTCTTCACACAGTGACTTCAAAATTTCTTGAATATTGCTCAAGGGTGTCCTGGTTTTTAATGACAACTTTTTCTCTTCATTTAAAAAGTTTCTCGTCTAATGGTGCTAAGTCTATGACAGATATTCAACACCTGTTGAGGTCACTGTTCAACATGTGAAGAAAATTAAACTCTCTGTTTGTACTGGAGTAATATTTTATTTATTTATCCAAAAAAAGTTTTGCCATAAAAACTGCATAAACACAGGCCTTTTCTCGCTTCCCCTTCCATCACACCTTAACAACTTAAGTTAGCTTCTTAGTATTTTAACAATATTTGAATCACCCCTAGCTGATTATGATGCGGCCTACCACTAGACTCATGGATTCATTTGTGGCCCTAAGGTACTTTTCAAGTTGGAAACCCCTGCTGGTTAGATCATGTGACTGCTGATGCGGTCATTATTTAATTAAATTTAGATTGTGCCTGTTTATAAAGATTGGCATTGTTTTGAGACAATAGTGGTTTGATTTCACATTAACAGGCTGTTTCAATTCAAAGAAAATACTAAGAATTAAGTTTATTAAGGATATATTTTGTATTGGTAATAGCCTCTTAGTTTTAAAACTGCTATATTCTATTTCAAAGTCAGATTATAAACAATATCTTATTGTAGTTCTGTGTATTCCCATTTTTTTTTTAAAACCGATTGGGAAGTAAGACACTGTGTTAAGAAAGTAAGTTTTTAAATTTGTTGCGAATTAATTTTTTTTTCCCCTTAAGTTTATTGTGAAAATGGAGATCATCTGCTGACGTTTGCACCTAAGCATTGAGCTTGGTTTTCAGCTATGCCTAAGCGCAAGTTGGAGGAAGAGCTAGAAATTGATTGGTCGGCTAGTGACAAGAAACTCAAAGCCGAAGCAGAGCTGAAGAAGAATTCTCTTGACTCTGACGAAGAAGATGATGCTGTGGGCACAGCGTATGATGTTCTAGCGGATGACGACATTGAGGGTGGGTCAAGGACCAACACTTTTATATTTGGGGCACTGGGGGCATATTTGACATCTTATATTTTCCCCCCAGGCTTTGTTCAATACTACAAGCTAAAACCTACATTAATGAACATGCCCCATTAGGATGTCGCTTATTCGGCATTGCACATTTAGATATTGCAAAAATCTTACACTGTTGAGTCATTGATACCAAACTTAGATTCACAAAGGAAGCATTAGTAATGTGCCATTTTAATGCAGGAAGAGAGAAATTCTTTGATTTCTGACTATGTATGAAAGATTTCTTTGAAGTTAGATCAAGTTAACTACAGTAGCCTCATGGCTTCTTTGGTGCTGACTGACAGTTCACAGTTGACTTCTGACAGTAAACATTTAGGTATATACCTAAATTTTGACTGTCAGAAGTGACATCTGCTAAACACATGTTTTTTGCAGATCATATGGTTCGGCGTAGGGATACATAATTTGGTCTAGTAACTTTTCAAAGCCGTCAGCTGTCAGCTGTGTGCTGTCAGACAGTCAGCACCAAAGAAGTCATGGGGCTACTGTAGGTCTACTTATGTATACACAAGAATATTTTAGTTATTTAGTGTTCATTTCTCCCTTATTTATGAAACACTACTTGAAATCTATATTCAAGATTTTTTTCTTAAACATTTATATATTCAATAAACTTATCTCAAACTTTTTAATCTTATGAAAAATACTGCTGAATTTTAAATTTATGTACACATAATATACCTATGCTTATTCAGGCAGGTGGGGAGGTGGGGGTGGGGGGTAACTCTACTACTTGGCCTATATATCTAGTTATTTCCAGGGCTGCATTCATTTTATTAAAGTGCTCTATTAATTTAGAAAGGCTGCAGTAGAAGTAAATTTTAGATATTCCTTTTTTAATTGCTGCCTTTTTTAAACCAAAATAAATTTATTTGTTTTATTAGTAGGCAATTTAGTTTTAAAAAACATGATAAATATGAATAGTTGATGTTATTTACTTACAAGCTTTTTTTTTTTGCAAGTAAATGTTTTTTATTAGCATTTTGTAAAAAGATGTATCCTTAGTTTACTCTGAAGGGTAGCATTAAACTACCAAAAATTATAACTGTATGGACTTCTATTATAAGCTTCACCATAGTGTAACCCTTCAAGGTAATTTTGCTACCTTTCTAAATGGAGTATTAAAGAAATATAAATTTAAAGCAATTACTAAATTAAATTTTTGTGTTTGTTATTGTGAGGGAGGGGGAGGGGACTGAAACTTTTTAGTCATTTAGGGGGAGGGGGTAAGGGGGTGATATTGGATTGTGAAGCCAAGGCTACAGATACCGTTTTTAAAAAAAATTAAGATCTATGGGCCAGTTTTATAGTCAGATTTAGTACGCCTCAAGTGCGGCGCTATACTAAATACAAGACGTCACCTACCTGAAATTGAATGGAATGGGCCAGTTTCATATGCGAAACTGGCCCATTCCATTTTGGTCTAGGTAGGTGTCGTCCTGTATTTAGTATCGGCTCGCACTTTAGGCGTGCTAAGTTTGACTATGAAACTGGCCCTATCTGGTAGAATTTGAGTGTTTCTGAATACACTTTAATACAGGAGTTCCAAGTGCTGGTAAATATGAACTACAGAGAGTCTCATATAATGTCGAGCTGTTGACTGCCTACAGGGCAGGAGGATGGTGTGGCAGGATTTGATGGAGAGACACAGATTACACCCTTCAACATGAAGGAGGAGCTGGAAGAGGGTCATTTTGATACTGACGGGAACTACCACTGGGCCAAAGATAAGCGGGAGCTTCGGGACAATTGGCTTGAGAACATTGACTGGGTCAAGGCAAGTAGAAATTACTGTGACCTGCTACTCCTTTGAGGGTACTACTGGAATCATGGCTGGTAACTTCAAGTCAAGTGTTGGTAAGCATGGTCCACAATGTGTGCTGTCTAGAATATAGAGCACTGGCTTCCATCGAAAGGTATAGAGGCACCAACCCAGGATTAAGATTTAATTTATTTGAAGTATTTAACATGCACTAACTCAACCGACTGATTATATCAGCACACAACTTATAAACTAACTCAAATCTAGAACAGACACAACACCCAGCCCCCAGATGTTAATTCCCCATGGTGAAAGAGGAAACCCACATTTCACCAATGATAAGTTTTTTCGGCCATGGCAAGAATTGAAAACCGGGACCCTTAGCTCAATAGCCAGACATTCTACCGACTGAACTAAGATGTCGGACATTAACATGTTGCGGTCACAACACTTATAAAAAGGGTGGAATGGGTGTTAAGAGGGTAGAGGAAAATATTTAAAGGAAAAGAGAGGAAAATTAAAGGAATCCCTCTAAATAGTTTCTAGAATGTTTTTGTTTGTCATTTCATATAATCACCTGTTTGGTTTGTACGCACACATATTAACTAGTTACACTAATGTTTTAGGGGTGAGAAAGGTTGAATTTAAAGGAAGTATGCCCGAATTTGTCTGGAGGGAGCATGCACAACCATTTAGGAAAACCTACCCTCAATACTCCCAACCAGGATTTGAATTTCAATATCCCCATGATCAGCAGTCTAGTCTATTGTGAGAGTGACGCCTTAAATTATTCAACCACCAAAACAAATTTTTAGAATTGTTTAGTATTCATAAAATTACTAGGGGGGGGGGGGAGAA
>CABFWO010007590.1:0-23914 GCA_902155825.1 Timema genevievae | reverse complement strand
TGCATATATACATACATAACCACACACATACATACATACATACATAATCAAGAAATGGCTCAAAAAACAACTCCGTACTTAATCCATCCTCACTAACTTTCTCCACACTTCCCTATCTTTGCATGCTCCCTTCTCTTCAACAACATCCATACACCAAGTCATAAATGCTCCTTTATTCTTAAAACTATTAATGTTTCTCTTTTTCATACATTCGTCTACAACATTTAGCTACGTCTTACACGGCCTACCCCTTCCTTTTTGATGCACACACTCTACCTTCATATATTTTCTTCGTCACTCGATCCACACTCATCCTTTCAACATATCCAAACCAACGTAAGACTCGTCTTTCACATTGACCTTATGTATTCCCTTTCAAACCGCACTCCTTAAACACCCATTCATTGCTGACTCTGTACATAGGAGTTTTTCCACATATATTTCTCGTTCGAACCGCATTCATCTTACTCTTGTGTTTTTCTGGGCAAAACCACTATTTATTTGAGCGTTTCTTCTATATTATCACACGTATTCCAAAAATATCTTGAATCAATCAAATTCAAACCTCTATACGTTTTATTTCATACTTAAAACATTTGTATAATTTTCATCATAATAACTTGTTTTTAATATATGTAAAATACATTTATAAATTCATACTTTTATTAGTGAGTTAAGACTCTATGTATCATTATTTTAATTAATTAGCAAATAATAATAATAATAATAAATCCTTAGTTAATAACAGGGCACCAATTCTGGGGTAAGCTTATTGTGGTCACAACGCTTGTAAAAAGGGTGGTGTGGGTAAAAGATGTTAGAAAAAAATATTTAAAATAATAAAAAGAAAGAGGGGGAAAGAAAGTGAGAGGAAATCTCTTAAAATAATTAAATTAATTCATCATCATCATGAACAGCTTCCAGCCATTGGCTGGATCTGTTTGGAACATAGGTCTCTCCACAACCTCCTTTACTCCCACCACCTTGACCCAGTCCTCTCCTCTCCTCTCTCTCTTCTACACACTCCTCTTTACTCCCTTCCTATTCCTTGGTCTCCCTCTCGACCTCCATATCCAACATCCACCCGGGCATCTTTTCCCTCTCCATTCTTCTCACACGGTCATACCACCTTAGTCCTTCCTTCTTTATCCTGTCTTGAACTGGCGCCTTCTTTACTATTTCAAAATAAGAGGAATTAAATAAAATCAAGAGTCAAAACTGGGTCGCGGAAATTCAGAACCTTTGCTATGAGCGCTAATGTCCTATCCCTTATAAATACTACTTTATCTCTTTCACTAGTGTTGTGTTGAGTTATTTAAATAACTTACTGTATAAATGAGTAGAATCTCGAAAATGTTGTTTAGGGAGAGCCGGTCTCCACGACTTCTGGTGGTGTCTGGACATCAAAAGTCACTTTACAACACTAATTAATTAGGACTTAGATGCCATTGAAACTACACATGGAGATATAAAAATTAATTTGACAAAAAACTAAGTGAAAGTTCTTGTATGAGATTAAACGGAAAACCCAACTAAAAATTAAAAGATGGTAATCAATACCACTAGCTTAATAATGGTGTAGGATTTGTAGAAACAATGTTAAACTGTTGTAATTTCAAGCCCTACCCCCTTGGTACTGTTAGTTTCTGCACTTATATTATACATATGATGCCTTCTAATATAACTGCTTGAACATAATATACATTCTCCGCCTGAGACTAGGTTTATTTTCATGCGTAAGACATAACCAATAGTGAATAATTTATAGAACATAGTGTGTAAGAAGTTGTAATAATTTTTTTTTTAATATTGAACAATGCACAATGGATAAAGGTGATTTAACTTTACCTTCTTTTCTGTTATGAATGTTGTGTAGTATAAATAACCATCAAACTTGAGACGTATCAGACAATGAAAATCCGAGGAGAGGCTATAGCCAATTAAATGCCAGTATAGAAACACAAGAAAATTAGAGTCTGTGCTCAAGTTTGAAATGCCATGTGGTAGTCACTATTGTTTATTATTCACGAATTTTCAATTGAATTATTATCATTTTAAAAAAAGGTAAGCTAACTAAAATATTAATTTTTTTATTCTTTTATTGAAAATTGGATCCAGCACAATATTCATGACTCAAATAAAATCAGGACAAAATAAAAATAAAATTTGATTTAATAGTACAGACGGAATTCAAATTATGTTAATTTTAAATTTCAAAAGATACAGTTTAATTAAGTTTTTTTTGTGAACTCCTATTGGAAATATTTTTAGAATCATTATTCAATAGTAAAAATATGTTAGGCCATTTTTTACGAAAAAAAGACAGCAGTAGCGCACGAAGGATTGTGAAGCTGGAGAGGGGTATGGCCTCAACGGGGTGTCTGGGGGGATGTTGCCCCAACCACTGGAGGCAATTTTTTTTACCATTGCATGCACCTAGAAGCCTTTTTGGAAGGTTTTTAACTGGTATTTGTTAGCTTTATTATTTATATTTTTACCATTATAAACGTGATAATCTAACAAAATAATAAATAAATAGACTTAAATTAAAGTTGGCTTAACCATTACATAGGCCTACTATCACAAAAATTACCTATTATTTATAATAGGTAAATGTGTATATATTTTTTGTAAAACCCTTAACAATATTAGCCACGTGGTCACATTTAGTTGCAAATATTGCCACTAAATCTTCCATGAAAGATAGTCCACTCCTATGAAATAAATACATTTGGTGATTGATATAGAGACTATTTCTGATCACCTGATATTTTCTTTGCTCACAATATTTAACTAGTTATAACCACACTCTCTCCCCCCCCCCTCCATTTTATTTTTTCTTTGGATCTGTGTAGATCAAGGGCATTCCCAAACTACGGTAGTGGGGCTCCATCCCCTCAAAACTTCCTATGGATACGCTACTGAAAAGAGAGTGGGTTTAAGTAAAACTTTTGCACTACCTATATTTCCTTATAAACCGTTGTATTGATCTTATGCATTATTCACTTTTCGCTATGCACTATCTATCTATAGTTGCGCCTTACGCATGAATATAAAACCAGATAGATAATCTCAAAACTAGGTTCTAACTTTTTTCACTCGTATTATTGACCAAATACAATACATTGTTACTCGAAGAAAACCATTATGTCCCATAAGTGCGAGAAAGATTGTGTCATCAATATTTTAAAATAATTTGAAGTATATACTAAAATGTACACCGTTTAATTTGAAAGATAACTTGCTTTATTAATCTCTGGTCTTATCTATTCTTTAAGTTATGCCATAGTGGAACCATGGAGGGTAAGCTTACTAACTTTCAAAAAGCGTCAAGCGCTTTAATTTGTTCTGAGAGCTTTTAATTAATTAGTTTACAACTCAGCAAATACATCAAATAAATTTGTGTTCTACCAGCAATACACAGAAATAACATCATATAACTTCTTTATTAAATATCTATGCTCTTCGTGAAATTCTTATTATTTAATCCATGAAAGTTGAAACTATACTTTTATCTATGAACTTGTCTACACACAAAACCCTTCATAGAATCTGTGCTTTTTTTTGTGAAGAGCGGCAACAAAAAAAGTTTTGTAAAATTTGTACCGCGTTCACTTTTATTTTAATAATAATTTTAAATAAGAAAACATTTTTGTAGTATCATCATAATATTTAAGTACGATGCATTAGCTTTTTATCTTGATTTCTTATAAAGAATCATCTTGGTAGTATCTAATGTTTATGTGAATTTATTTTAAAGCGGTCTTTGTTTCTTCTTATTAGAATAATATTACATTGTGTTTTTGGAAAGTGCTCTTTTTTTTTAATGTAAAATTTTCGTTACTGATATTATGGCCGTTGAAGTTTCAAACAGCTCCTTTTTGATTGAACATGCTAAGTATAAGTCACAAAAATTCAAATTTGTGTATACCTCAAGTGGCATCCGACGCGCAGTTCGGATTTCCCCGGAAACTGAAACAAACAACAATCTTTCAACGAAAACGGGGAAGTCCAGCTATAGTAATCCTCATGAAACCACCTTAATGAACTTATCAGACAATAAAGTTGAACTCATGTCTATTGATTTAAATAGCGCTAGTCATCTGAAGAGGATGCCTTATGGAATAGCCGAGGACGAAGCCATTTTAGAGAGCGTAATAAAGCACAATGCTTTCGATCAACTAAGGGGCAACTGGTTCTGGAAGAGCATTGAGGGGGAGATTCCAAACAGAACCTGGCAATCGGTAAGAGAAAGATTTCTTAAAAAACTCCTTCCCAACATAGACAAGTATAATCTTCCAGTGAGTAAGTTGCAAGCTTTCCAAAACGTGCGAAATAAAAGCCGTAGATGTGTGAGAAATAACGATTCCTCGGACAAAGACCCGAATCTGCCCAAAAGGTCCTCGAGGCGCATCAGATGGAAATCTAAAATACCTTACACTCGGGGAGAGGACAAAGATATCCTTGCGAATGTCCTTCGTCTGTCAAGGAAATATCCGCTGATGGGGAACAGTTTATGGCGCAAAGTAGAGAAGAACAAAAACATCTCTAACAGAAGTTGGCAATCGTTGAAGGAAAGGTTCCGCCGGACGATCGTAAAGAGACTGGACAGGTATGGTTTATCGAAGGAAGAGGAAAAAGTGATCAGATCGGCGTTGGAGATGTTTCCTCGGTCCTCGAGAGAGAAGGCCGAGTCTCGTAGTTTGTCCGAGTCTGAGAACGAGCCTGGCGTGGGCTGCGACGAATCTCCCACAGTCCCTAAACATCCCGAGGTGGTCCCTGTACCTAAAGGAGGCATCTTGAAGAAAAAGCGAAAACTATACTTTAATGATGATTGAGTTAGTCGAGTTGAAACATCCATTGGCGTTATCTTGTAGCATGAGTCAAGACTATCCGGGAAGTTAATCAAATATCCAGAATGTAATCATTAGAATCAATATAAATAGGTGTCAAATAATCCATGATTCATTATTGATATTATTGTACTAAAAATAATCAATGATACACCATGTTTTAACATTTGCTATTCCATTTTTGTACATGGACGATATAACTATATATTTATATATATTTATATTTATATAACGATATAAAATGTTTAGATAGAAAGGTTGATTTTTTTACAAGTTAATCATAAATGAAGAAGTAATCATGGGAAGTTTATAAGTTTTAAAGAAAAATTGTATCGAGTAACGTGATTCTTTTTAGACTATTCGAACACTGGGAAATGAGCAGGCGACCACGAATTTCAGATCTGCACACGGCAACAGATGTCAAAAAATGGATTCCTTCAATAAAAGGAGAGATAGAATATTGTTTGAAAGTAAGTAGACCTGTAATTATGTCCTATTAGGCTATTGTAGTTCCGCTAGGTACTATGTAGCGCTACCTGGCAGGTTGGCAAGGGTGTCAAACCAGTGTTGACCTCAGGGTGGCCTCGGGGTAAATTGCTCGTCTCGGGGACCCGATGTTCGCGGGACCTTTCTTTGAGCGATAAAATCCGTAGCACAACTTCCTTCAGAAGGGAAGTAAAGCTGTTGGTCGCATGTGATTATGGCAAGTAAAAGAACCGTGGAAATAACTTTCCCGGTAAAATTGGTGGGCCCTTTCACTCACGCTCATAGAAATTTTAGTGTACTGATATAGCCTAATTATTCGGTTCAGTAAGTGCATGAAAATTACCTCAAATAAATAAACCAGTAAAAGAAAAGAGAAGGACCCAATTTAAAAAAAAAAATTTGCTACCAGAAATTTAAACCCTTTTATTTGGAACATTGGTGTGATTGTATTTAAATCTTGTGCCAAAGTCATTTAAACAATTGTTAACAAGAATGTGACTGTAAGCGGATTTTTTTTTTTTTTACTAACGTGTGAGAAAACCCATGATTTAATGTTCAAATTTAACAACTTTTGGGAATTGATATTTTTTAAAAAAAAGCAAACAAAAAGTAACTTACAATTTTGATATACAAACTTCCACATGACCGGTTTCCTCAATTTTTACTAAATTCCCAAATGTTGTATTTCTTATATTTTTATAAAAAAAGGTTAGGGTTTCATCATATGTTGGTTCATCAAAAGGTCGGTTTTGGGGCCGGCAAGTTTGACAGGTCTGAGCTAGACCAAGGGTCTGTGGTTTGAATCGTTGCTTGGTGTTTTTATTTTAGCACCACCTGTCCGTGTTACACGCCAATGTACTAATTACTCTAACGTGTTATTGAATCTAAGAATAAGTGTACCCACATTTGTTTGAAGAGAGTGTGGGGAACCGTTTAGGGGAAAACCACCCTCAGTACACCCGATCTCCTTGTCATCGGCAGTCTAGTCTATAGCGAGACTGATGCCTCGGACCGTGCGTGTTAACCAGAGTCTTGTGTTGCAGCAGTCCCAGGTTCCATGCTATACGGATGGTAAGGTCAAGGAGTACAGGAAGAGAATCGTCCATCTCGAGTTGGAATATAAAAGTTTCATCAGGAAACTGCGACGTTTGGACACAAACATGATCTCCGCTTCCTGGCGGAACAAGCCCTACCAGAAGAAAGTCACATGTAGGTAACTGTTGCAAAATTATCAGTCAAACACACTAAACCATGCAACCAGATCCGCTAGTTAGATAGACTTTACGATATAAAGGATCCTCTTTTCCTGCTTCCAGCTAAAACGCCGCCGTCTCCTCTACACCCAACCAGAGACGAGGACAACTCCCCGTATACATTCCAACCCATCAAGACTCCAATCTTGGATCTGGAAGCAAATCAGACGGAGAAAATAGAGAATCCTTCAACCTCGGGTGACGATGCGGTCGACACGGATCAACCGTTGACTTTCAAATCGACACAACAGATGGTACTATCGTGCCGTGATAGTAACATATTCAGTAATCCGCTAGGGATAGTATATAGTTCCTCCTCAGATGAAGATTGAATGAAAAGTTGATATTATTTTATATACAGGTTTTTTTTTCCCCTTCAAAATTTGTTGCTTAATTCACGTTCTGACATGAATGGGTGCTACGACCCTTGGTCTAGGTGTTGCATGTTGTCCCATCACCCTGGGTTCAATGGACTGTGTAATGTGATAAAACTATTGATAAACAACTTTAACTTATCACCACTTTCAGTATAATATTACATAATACTAGAATAGCAAGGAGGGCTATGGAGTCGAAACACCAGGCCTTCGACTCTGACTCTTTCAGAAATGTATAAAGTAGATATTAATTAGTAATAACAAATTGACTGCAATAAAATGCTCCGATACAGACTTCAAGGGAAGTTTCTTTGGCATTGTGAATTTATATTTGAATAAATTTATCAAACAAAACTACAAACATTGGTTCTTAAAATAATAAAAAAAAGTATAAAGTTAAAATGATACATTATTCTCTATATATATAAATTATACATTTTTATTTTCAAGCTGGAGTCAGTCTGAACATTTTTACTGACTCCAGCTTCGAACCCACAGCCCTGATTGCAAGGATCAAATGTGGAATTTTAGATGAATGGATTTGTAACTGCCTGTCCAAACTTGTCTTGATCCTTGAATGTAGATGAATAGATTTGTAGCTGCCTGTCCAAACTTGTCTTGATCCTTGAATGTAGATGGATAGATTTGTAGCTGCCTGTCCAAACTTGTCTTGATCCTTGAATGTAGATGGATAGATTTGTAACTGCTTGTCCAAACTTGTCTTGATCCTTGAATGTAGATGGATAGATTTGTAACTGCCTGTCCAAACTTGTCCTGATCCTTGAATGTAGATGGATAGATTTGTAGCTGCCTGTTCAAACTAATTTAAGTTGAAATGAAAATATATCAAGTTTAATTAAAATAGTTGTTTGAGGCTCGCTGCCACTCACAAATTATATTTTGTTTGTCGTGTTTATTACGTTATAACAACAAAGAGAACATTATTATATAAATTATATCACTAGTACAATTTTTTACTTTATTGTTATTTTGTTACTCCCAACTACACGAGTATATATTATTACTTTAATCACTTACTTGAAATTGTTAAAACAAGTCGGGGTCTTCATATTTTATTTGAAGTACTGTTTTTCAGAATTTTACGAATTTCGAATATCTTAAGATTCAAAGGAATCGGGGACTCTTAACTATCTAGTGCTTTGGTCCAAATAACCATTTAATAACCCTTAATCCCTTGGTCGCTTGTGGTGGCATGAAGGGGACGCGAGAAAAAACCAGTTTTTTATGGCAAAACTTTTTTTTTTTGCCAAAATAAATAAAAGATTGCTTCAGTACAAACATAAAATTTAATTTTTCTTCGCATGATGAAATTTCTTGAATATCTGTCTAAGGGTGTCCTGGAATATAATGACGCTTTACAGATATTCAACAAACTTATGTTTGTACTGGAGCAATATTTGATTTTTTTGACCAAAAATAGGTTTTTTCCATAAAAAGTGTAAAAAAAGACTGGCCGTTCTTCATGTCCCCTTCCATTCCACCTGCTGTGTTAGTTACATTTTGCGAGCGTGTTCTTGTAGCTACACTGGTATAGAGTTGAAGAGTATAATTGCCCTAGTGTTCAAGAATGTAATGATACTGGTAGGGAAGATAGAAGTTTGTTTAGACCTTGGTAGAGTTGTTGTACGACGAGAGAAATGTTGTTTGCTATCAAGGTCTGGCTTACCTTCCACTGTTTCCATGGATTTCATATATTTTCAAGCCATTGGGCATTTTTTAATAGTATTTTGAATTCTTGTATTTTTTTTATATCATTATTCTTGTACCACCATATAATAGTTTTTGATCACATTTATATATCAAATAGTGGAATCATACAAATTATTGTTTCATTATATTTGTATTTGATAAGAATTATTTTCTTTTTGTCTTCAGTAAGAAATATGAATAAAATATTTTTTTTTATGTGTTGTAAAATTTGTATTTTACCTACCCGCATATTTTCCAAAAACTGCAAATTTATTAATTTTTCAGAAATGTTGAGCATTTGGGACTTATAAACAGTTATTTACCAGGACCCGCTGGGCCAACCTTATTTATGGTCTTGGGGCCTGAATCTAGGACGGATTGTCCTGGTTGGTTTCCCATTCTTCCTCCACACAAATGCGGGTACATTTCCTCCGTGTTTTGGCCGGGCCGAAGCCCGAATGATCGTCGGAAATGGCAGGCAAGACTTGTGCTTTGTTGTATTGTGGCCTACTTAGCAGGGGCAGAGGGCACCTCCCACCTGATACAAATAGTGTTTTGGGGGGAGGGGAGATTGAGAATGGAAGACACAAAGTTGTTTTATAGATACATTGAGGCTTTGATTATAACAGTACAGTACTAATATATCTGACCCAAAGTGAGTGAATTATGTATTATGTATTGGTGTGAGGGTGAGTGATTGGGGAGATGGGATAAGTTTTCTCTTAGGGGGAAAAAAATAAATTGGAGATATGCAGTGATGGTTCCTGCTTGTCCGCTATCTCTCTATCTCTCTCTAATAGTTCTCTATGATTCTCTTAAAAATATGGTAGAGAGAAAGTTAATACTGGAGGTTAGCACTTATCCTAACATTCTTTACAAATTTCCTTTTGGTTTCCTCTTTTAGGAAGTAATGTTGCACATTTCACACTCTTCCCCCCCCCCCTTGATGAGTTGCGATAGAATGAAACTTAGGTCGGGGGAATGAGTAATAACGATCAATTTTCATCAAGAGGCAGCCGTCACCTCTCTGTCCATTGGCAGCAGTGTAAAGCGAGAACCGAGTTCTTCTTTCCCGTTGCGTTTGTTCTGTTTAATGTGTTTCTGTCCACCTTTCCTGCTACCTTCTTACCAATACAACAAGAGCAGGGTGGCGGCCTCTGGTGGGGAAAACGAGAATTATACTTGAATTCTTTGCATCGGGTGAGATCACTTTAAATAGCTTCTAGGGCCATCCAAAATTAAATTAAAAAAATTCTGGGGGGAGAACACTCCAAATATCTTGGAAGGGAGTCTAATTTTTCAAAGTGATTCCAGACAAGGATCTCACAAAACAGCTTCCAAAAGCGTTCGATTTTCAAACATTTTTTCAAGGTTGAGTCCTCTGACTCCCCCCCCCCCCCCCGTCGTTACTGCGTGTAGAACAGTACACTATGATTGTTTGACTCACCTAGTCTCCGCTCATGGCCGAGTTCATGTCGCAAGTGGAATACCTAGTCTCCGCTCATGGCCGAGTTCACGTCACNCAAGTGGAATACCTAGTCTCCGCTCATGGCCGAGTTCACGTCGCAAGTGGAATACCTAGTCTCCGCTCATGGCCGAGTTCACGTCACAAGTGGAATACCTAGTCTCCGCTCATGGCCGAGTTCACGTCACAAGTGGAATACCTAGTCTCCGCTCATGGCCGAGTTCACATCTAAATAAAATAGTGTTTTGTGCTGCAGACCAATTGATATTTGAACAGAGATAAATAAAACATTTGTAGTTAGATGTTTATTTGGTTCTCAAAAAGTATACACCATGTGTCAATTGAAAAATGTACATTATACAACTTAAAACACATTTAAATATATTTATGTATAGTTTAATATTTACTTAAATACATACAAAATAAACATCAATAGTATTGCAAGAAATAGTTCCCAAGTCTAAGAGAAAAACAAAGAATAGTTTTTAATTGGCTACAAATTCTAAATCAAACTTGATGATTATAATTTAAATAACAATATTAATATAATTCAACCCGACTACATGGCAGGAGCAGAATTTCCCTCAGTCAAAACTTTTAAGGCTTTTGTTATTCAAAATTCACATTCATGATATTCACGGAATAATTCTTTATGAGACAATTTACTAGGGTGTATATGTGTGAAACTTCGACTAGGCTTTGAAACAAATATCAACTTTGACTTTGCTTTGAAAAAAAAAATCTGGCTTCGACAGTTTGGAATTTTCACCAATAATGGTCAATTATCGACACACTGGGCTGTTTTGTACAGTACAGGACAATATTCATTGTTGTGATATTAACTTGATTTATTAGACTAAAACTAAATATTACAAACCATTTTGCAATAAAACATTTTTTCTATAAATAATCAAAATATATTTTTTCAAGCTTAAAACTACCAACAAAAAATTTTCAAAACTTAATTTGGCTTAGATTATTATTATTAGTACCGCGTCTTACTACCCATTCGAGTTATACACACACACTAATGTGTAATGGTAGGGTGATTGTGAGATGAAATGGAGAACCTACAGTTTAACGTAGGTATCCGAACCACGGTGGAGGCCTGGCATTCCACACATTCACAAGTTGTGATTAATTCACGTCTTGTCAGAGGTGAAGGAAGGGTTTGACAATCAGATAAATCTGTGCCGGGACAGAGGATTGAACCCCGGAACCTCAGCACAGAAGTCAGACACCTTACCCCTAGACCACCAGGTCATCCTCAATTCAGCTTAGAAAATATTTCATATATTCAATTAGCGTTTGCTTCAAATGTAAAAAGTGTACTTGACACCCCCATATAATTTACTAACCCTAGTATTCAGTCGGGTTTCTAAACTCATTTTGACTGCGGCCCAACAAGGACTACACTCACTTTTCAAATTATTCTGTTTTTCGAGTTTTATCACTTGGTTTGAACACCAAACATGCAAGATTGTCTTTACCTAACGAACCAAATGACCCGCATGACAAGACTTCGTTATTAAATCCAGACAGGTCTGAAACAAGCGCTGCGCTTGACACAGCATGTCCCCGGACCGTTTCAATCCTGCTTTGGTAACACTCGCGCAAGAGCTGTTTGGAAGCTGGCAAGCACTTGAATTTAGACAACGTTAGTGTTACTCGCTTCGTTGGCCACATGGTCTAAGGTGTTACTCGTGTTAGACTTGATTGCCGACGACAGGGTGATCGGGGTTGGATCCCGGTCGGGCGCCATGATCAGCAATTTTTTCAACAACTTTTAATTCCATTTCTTAAGGTTTAGATCACTGAAGGTTTTCCAAATAATCCCCGAGGAATATTTGAACCACACTCGATCGTCATTTCTGCTAAAATTATAGCATATGTAGGTGTCAAGACTTCTGTTAAAACATTGTTAGCATAATCAGATCTTGTAGATTACGATGGGTGGGACATGTAACGCGAACAGAAGAATCTAGAAGCTTGTTCAGGACTGACTGGATAGGGTGTAGTGAGGTGGACTGGATAGAACTAGCTCAAGACATGGTGTAGTGAGGTGGACTGGATAGAACTAGCTCAAGATAGATAGGGTGTAGTGAGGTGGACTGGATAGAACTAGTTCAAGACAGATAGGCTGTAATGAGGTGGACTGGATAGAACTAGCTCAAGACAGATAGAGTGTAGTGAGGTGGACTGGATAGAACTAGCTCAAGATAGAGATGAATGGCATAATTTTGTAAGTGCTGCAATGAACCTTTGAGTTCCTAATTCCATAGAGTGAGTTTTAAAGTCAAGATGCTAAATAGCTATTAAAAACACAAAATGGCGGCTTGACTGTTTCTATTCCATGACTTGGATGTGCACCTAATTGTCTCGGCAGTCTTAACAAGTATTTTGTTTAGTTTAAAGTCGTGAGATTGTTAAGCTTAATGATTTTTTTTAATGACAAAGACAGTAAAATATTGCTTGGCTAAAGTAGAAGGGTTATCTACCTCTTGCCATGTAGGCATGATTTCTACGAAACCAACCAATCTACAGCTCAATAAAAACAATTGCATGCCTTCAAATATATAAACAGTTGACCCTGAATTCATACACATACACTGATAATTATTTTATAAAATGTAAAACTAGTTTAATAATCGTATTAATCTATTATATGAAAGTTTAGCGATACAAATTTTAATTCGGACGAACATAAACTTTAGGTCAACGCGTTGAAACATACACAAAAATTAACCCCCGTCCCTTAAAAATTACTCTCTTCGCCTTTATATTTTGATGTGGTCGCCATCTTGCCTCCTGTATGCCCACACTACTACCAACTTTCATCATTCTATATAAAACTTTTTTTTGATCAACATAAAAATATTAATTTCTGAATGCAAATTGTGATAGCCGTGTTTTTTAAACACACTGCTTGCTGTATTTTAGTTTTTAAAACATTTCTCTTAACACTTGTGTGATGGACAAAGTATGCATCACAGGAACAAAGCCACTTCTTCTTACATGACCTGTTTTTTACAAAACAATCTAAGGTGTCAATGACTACCCGAGCTATAAAGGAACCGTTCTTAAAACTGACCAGTGAGCAAAACATGTTTACATTAATACAAATAAATTGTAGCACAGTCCAGTAGTGTGAATTCTCCTTGAATACATTCTTTGATGGCAAGTATTTTCACACAAATGCCTTTATTACTTATATATATATTTATAATTTAAATGGTTCGATTGAAACTTTGTTAGAAAGTACATAAGTATGTTTTTGAGAAGATACTTCCTCGTAGAGAACTTTATTAACACACGTAAATGTTTTTAAAACCCAAGTAGTCATTGATAAATTAATAATTGTTTACATAACTAACATAATTTATACAATTAATTATAGTATAACTCAATATTATCACATTTTTTTTCCCCTCACTTTCAAAACACAATATTCTTGTAGCTTAAAGTGATAATAAGAATGGCCGACACATTAGTGTACGATAGAGAGCTAAGTAACATTATAAAAAGCGTAGATTGAACATTTATCCATGAAAATGTCTCTCAAGGATTTATAAAGAACGTGAAATATTTTCCACAGAGAAGGAAATTGAGTTATTTTCTGTTTCAAGAACTGATGCCATGATAAAACTACTGTTTCGAACGTCCTATGCGCCTTACATGTACCCAAGAGCCGAGAACTGACTAAGAAAGATTATGATACATAGTTATAACAAAAGAACGTTGAGCATATGTATCATATCCTGTGTCGCAGAAGCAAACATTAGTGCAGAGATCGTCCACTTGACATTCATGGAACGTAAAAACTCGAGCAAAACAGAAAATGAATTTGAAATGTTTGAAAACAATTTTTTTTTTCAGCACAGTGTCTAAATTCCTGTTCAGGCTACATGCATATCCACTAATTACGATAATGAGTAAGGGATGAGGGAAGTTATATTGAGAGGAAGTGTACCTACATGTGTGTGGATGGAGAGTAGAAAACCAGTGAGGGAAAAAATTCCCTCAGTATACTTGATTGGGATTCGAACCCAGATCTCCTTGTCATTGAGCGTCTAGTCCAGAGGTCCCCAATTATTTTTGATGGAGGTCCGTTTTAAAAACTCTACATACTCCCACGGTCCACAGCTTTAACACCGACTCAAGTTCAAGCCCTATTGGACTGTACTAGTTTCAAAACGTGATTTCCTTCCTTTTAGTTATTTTAGTTATTTATTATTGCTGTCCTTCCAAGTCTACCACCCGTCCACCACTGAAATAGCATAATTTCTTCTGTTTATCGCTATCTTGTCAAAGTCCTTGAACTGTCCCCGCGGTCCGCCATTTGGTGACCCACTGGTCTAGTCTATTGCTAGAGAGACAGACACCTTGGACCATGCGGCCACCGAAGTGGATGGAAACAAATGGTTGACTAAAATATAACTCAAGCATTAAGGGTTTGTTAGGACACAACGTTTTAGAGTTCACGAGACGCAGACACAGACTGTACACAATATGGCGTCTGCACACCATAAACAGACAAATGAAATACTAAATAGCCGTGCTCACGCTGCTCGGAACATGATTGGCGGGCAGGAACACGTGAACGTGCTGTAACATAATAGTTCTCCTCTGGACAACTTTGGTGTTAAGTGAACGTCATCGTTGCGATGGCTTCCGTTTAAAAACACGGCAAGAACAGTTACAACGTCAAGTTGATTGTAACGCTGCGAGGACAAAACGGACAGGGACCTTGGTTTGGCAACGCTGGAGAGTTAGCCTTTATTTCTTGGTTACTATTACAATCATGTGATAAAAAAGTAATTCAGTTACAAATACATCTTCTACATTAACTGAATATAGCTGTATCACAGACAGTTTCAGAGTGACCGGCGGCAGTGGCGCAGTTTGGTCGTACTTCGCCTCCGTTACGGACGGTTCTCACAAAACACGCTCGGATGTCAGAGCTCAAAATATCGACAAGTGAACCCATACAATCTGCAGGGACAGGGTGAGGAAGGTGAAGTTTGAGGAGAGGAGGGAGGGAGGCGGGAGTTGCAATTTTTTACAAGCTGGAATCAGTTCATAATGATGATAATGATGATGATGATAATGATGACACTACTGAATATATCATTATTACTATCACCACGTTTTACTATCCGTTTGGGTTATACGCACTTACACTAATGTGTGATGGTAGGGTGATTGTGAGATGAAATGGAGGACCTACAGTTTAACGTGAGATCCGAACCACGGTGGAGGCCTGGCATTGTGATTAATACACGTCTTGTCAGAGGTGAAGGAAGGGTTTGGCCATCAGATAAATCTGTGCCGGGACCGAGGATTGAACCCTGGAGCCCTAGCACAAAAGTCTGACACTTTACCCATAGACTGCCAGCTCACCTACTGAATATAATGAACCATATAAAGCGCACAAATATATATATATATATATATTTTATCGTTCATCAACCCTGAAAGGTACCGAGCTTACTTCACTCAGTTCTACCATGGTGCACCACAGTGGTGCTAGACAGAGTGCAATATGGACGAGTTGACGCCACTCGCAAGTTTGGTTTCTTGCTTCCTTCATGAAAGCGTGGAAGGATCTATCTTAGTCAGGAAACAGTCCTGGAATGATCGGTCGTGTCGGTTCATGCCTAGAAGTCGGCCCAGTCTATCGTGAGAGCGACACCTTAAACCATTCGACCACCGAAGTGGGCCAACAAGACTGTTAATACAGATGGCACCAAAAAAACATCAGACAGGGGCTTATTCCTGTAGGGTCAATGACCTCAAGAACAGGGGTACAGAATTACATCACACGGCAAAACCTTGAAATCAAATTCCCAGAAAAGTGTAGCCACTCATATCGCCTGGAATTTATTTGAGGTATTTAACGTGTACTTTCTAAACCGACTGATTATATCAGCACACGAGAATTTCTATGAGCGAGAGCAAAAGAACCTACCAATTTAACCGGGAAAGGTATTTTCACATACCTCCCAGGGTTCTTTTACATGCCACAATCGAGATGGGACCGGCGGCTTTACTTCACCTTGGCTGTCGTATGAATCACGGGCCTACCAAGCACTGACAGTCTCATCACTACATTACCTTTGAATGTAATGTCCTTGGAAAAGTTCGTGCTAGTTCTGTTTTTATATTAAAAAGGGGTTGCCAGGATGGTACTACATTCATATTATTTTTATAAAAGAAACAAATTTAATTTAGAGATGGTGTGGGTAAGAAGGGGTAGCCAGCGCTTACCTGAGTGATACTGGAGTAGAAATTTATCAGATAAAAACACTAAAAAAACACAGGTTTAAAGACAATCTTTCACTGTCACAGACAACTTCTTCAGGTCAAGATGCTCTTGGTTGAACTCCAAGGTGATCTGTCAACAGGTGATTGTTTTCAGTTGATAGATAGATAGATAGATAGATAGATAAACTAAACAAATGTATTGTACAGTAGTATGTTTATATTAATGTAGGGGTTTGCGAAGCTTTGAAACTTCGACTTGGCTTCGTTACAGACACCAGCTTAGACTTTGGCTTCGAAGCTTCGTTAATATAAATATTGACAGCTAAAATACTCAATTTATGTCCAGTTATCGCCATTCTGAGCTGTTATGTACGTTACAAATTAGTATTCATATGGTGAAAATAACAAGTACTTGAATTGCATGTTGTGATATCATCTTGACTTTTCAGAATAACACAAAATATTACAAATAATTGTGCAATAGAAACATTTTTCAAGTAATTTTAGTGCAAAAAGTAATATAAATAACCACAATATATTTTTTTCAAGCGTAAAAACTTTGATTCAGCTTCGAGAATATTTCATAATATTCGATTCGAGTTTGCTTCGAATTGAAAAAGTGGACTTTGCACACCCCTACGTGACATTGAAATGGTTTAAAAATGGTTAGTGAGCGTGGTGGTAGGAAGGAAGCGTTCACCTCGGGTTGAGGTTAAGGTCAGTTCCCCTAGAGTATGTGATAAAAAGATTTGATTAAAGCTGTGCTGTTACTCTATATAACATTTCTTTTGAAACTTGTTCAGGACACGTGATCACAAAAATTGATTCCTGTTTTTTTTTTTTAATTCCTTGTGTTATGAATGTTGAGAGTTAGTTCCTCAAAACAGAAATACAAATTGTAAAATAGCTGGGCTTGTAGACGAGTACAATATGAATTATTATCAGTTGTCTGCTTAAAGAACTTGAAATTGAAAATGGAGAATCATAAAAAAAATTTTTATGAATAGATCATAAAAACAACCAAAGATGCTTCATTTGTTCATTTATTTTAATAAAGCCACCTAATAAATGTTAAAATTTTGGAGTTTGTGTAATATAATATAATAATATGTTCACAATGTATAATGAATGATTAAAGTTTTAACTGTTTCGCATGTCCAAATTAATCTGTCAAATCTCACCATTTTTTTTTCTATGCTAGCGCATGTTTTATACAATTAATATGTGTGTGATACCAACCTTAGAAATTTATTCCCATGCTATGGCGACTTTACCTTTGTAACATGTGATAAAAAAAAAGCACAGTTATCAATATGTATATATATATTTGTCACCGGGCAAAACTAACAACAAAAGGGTTAATACAAAAACAATATTTGATAAATTGGAATATTCATAATTTTGTCACCAAAAGAAAGTGCACCAAACATTGTATTAGTAATTTCCTATCACTCATTAACATAGATGATATCTTTTAAACTTTTTATTATACAAATAATTCACACATTATCTATACAATTTATTCAATAGTGAGTGAAGGAATCATTAAATTGAGATAATCCCAAAATATAACTATACTATATATTATATATGTATTGTATATATACACAATTAGATAAAATTGTACTTACAATTTACACCAACTATTTCGTCTTCATCATTACTAGAAATGTTTATTTCCAATTGATATAAAATGCCTTCCAGATGAAAATTACATCGCGGGATCGAACGTCTGTCCAACATGACGAGTGACGAGACAACATCGTATTTCAGTTGTGGATTCATATTGTATTTTCAGACTTTTGTGTTGTTGTTGTTGTTTTTTTATGAAACTTGAATGAGATTAACAACCAATTTATAAGTTACATAAATCAAAATCTCTAAAGAGTTATGATAAAACTTATCTGAAACTAACGGTGAAATATGAACGAAAGACAGTTGTATCCGGAAAGGTGATCAACGTGTGGATACGTTATTAAACCATAAGATGAGATATTTCAGGCCTCAAAGACATGATTTTTTTAAGAACCGAGGTTGGGCAGGAAACATTTTGTACTATGCTTATTTAATGTTCCACGGCGAGTGATCATAATCGCTAGTGTTCTAATATTTTGTTAATTAGTACAGGTCTGAGAGAACTCAAATTTCAAGGTCGAGCCTTTAATAGAGTATAAGGTCAGGCTCAAACTTATCTTTATACGGTAAATTGCAGTTTTTTTAAAAAGCTCTGGTGATGTATAAACAATGTTTACTCTTCTTGCTACTTGTCTGGGTGTTTGTTGGTTGAGAAATGAGTAGTCGGAATTGTGTTCTTCTCACTGTAAAAATATTTAACTGTGTGCAAGTAGACATTTTTCATTTTGAGCCAAGTGGAGTTTGAATGGAAACAGAATTTAATTCGAGTTAGTTTGAGTAATATAAAGCAATAATTGTACCAGAAATATTTCAAGTTGAATATCTGTAGCAGATCCATACTCAAAATACAAACATAAACATTTATTTTTAAGAATGAAACTTTTTTTTGTGATAAAAGTTTTAAAATTTGGATCTTTAAATAAATGTAATATAGTTATTCATGTTATATTTTTACATCTTGAGAGTAAGTGTATTTTATTTGAGCCCGCAAACCCCTACAAACTAGGCAATGGGAGGTTTAATTTACAATCCCGATGGTTTAGTGATGTTGACCCCATTACACGCTCAGACTTGTGACCTGAAATATCTGCCAATCGTTACTCGACAAACTCACACCGAGCAGAAGAACGAGTGTATAAATGTGTCTGTTTAGATCCTTGTCTCCTCGATAACACAAGCCTCTCTGGCGGGGTCCCCTACATCCCAGGGAACCTGTCAGCACAGAAGGCGGGGTCAGCGTGTCATTCCTCGCTGGAAGGCGGGAGCCCAGGGTCTCCCTCCCCTCCTTCCTCGTCTTCGTTCTCGCGCGTCATGTCCTCGATGGGCTGGTGTTGAGAGCTGTCGTGTTGGTGAGGGCGCAAGTCCAGTTGCGTCAAGTGGGGCATCTGCGGCGAGGTCGTCGACGAGCCCTGCACGGTCTTGCGCGTCTTCTCGCCCTTCCTCCAGAGTGTGATCTCCTGAGGGAACACCCGACACACCCAGTCAAACATTGCGCTAACACAGACTTGTCACATTAGAAGGAAATAATAATAATATTTAGCACCGCGTCTTACTACCCATTCAGGTTATACGCTTATGTACCAATTACGCTAATGGATTAGGAATTGGGAGGTTTGAATTTAGAGGAAATGAACTCCCATTTGCGTGGAGGGAGAGTGGAAAACCATTTAGGAAAAACCACCCCCAGTTCACCCGACCGAGATTCGAACCTCGGTCTCCCCGTCCTCGGCGGTTGAGCTCAACACGACTAGCGCATTAGCCAACTACGCCACCGAGGCGGGTTCAGAAGGAAATGTCTGTTATGTGCGTAACAACATAAACTAAAAGAATAATTAACATATTTTATGTTTATTTTAGTTACCAATATTTTTATTGGCAAAGCTTCGAAATAGTCAAAGGCGAAATTTTGTTTCAAAATGAATTCAAACTTGACAAATATTAGAAGCAAAGTTGAATCCTTCGAATCTTTGCGCACTCGTAACGGAAAGTTGGGGCGAAACAAAATGGTCTGATGCGCCGCACAAACTTTACCTAGGCTATCTTTTATCTTAGAATAAAGAGACAAAAATTAAAACTTGTAATATTTGTGAAACGACGAGAATAATTCACCTGCTGTTTGAAGTACCGCCTGTCTTCCTCGTCCATGAGCACCAGGTTGAGGTAGTACCTCACCGAGAACTTCTTGTTGATGTCCCTCATGGTGGGGGTAAGGTCGTAACCAGCCAGGAACACACGGATAGGGATACTCTCGCCCTTTACGGGGGCTCCGTCCATTATCTCGTATTTGGCGATTGTCTCATTCTCCGTGAACAGGTTAGGCCCTGAAAAAAGGAGCGATGGTGGTCGTTTGGTTTAAGGCGTCAATCTCGCAAGAGACTGGACTGGGGAGGTCGGGGTTTGAATACCGGTCATGTGTGATGAGTTTTCTAAAGGGTTTTTTCCACTGTCCCTGCCATATAAATGGAGGTACACATCCTCTAAATGTCCTCTTCTTCGTTCCTGACACATTAGTGTATTTAAAACATACGCACGTGGCCCAGTGACACACGAGGACAACAAAAACCAAGATAAAATTATTAAAAGGTTTCAAATATTTAGTTTTCAGAGAATTTAATGGCTTATCAGAGCTTTGGAGTCGGAAACAAGTTTGGGCGGAGTTGGGAGTCAGTAAAAATGTACCCCCTCCGAATATGGCTTCAAAATTAAAACTTATAATATTATAACAATATATGGTAAAAATATAATTTTAATTATATATTTATTTATTCTTTAGGACCAATATTTGTAATTTGTTTGACCAATTTATTCAAACATAAATTTCCAATGTCAATGAAGCTTCCAATAAAGTCATCTGTATCGAAGCATTTCAACGCAGTCAATTTGTTATTACTAATTAATATACTTAATTCATTCATGAAGGAGTCCGAGTCGAAGGCTTGGCGTACCGACTCCACAGCCCTGCTTACAATCCGAGAGTTGTGTTGTTCCTTACATTAAAGTTCAATTCAAGGTCGAATAGAGAACAAACTTCCAGTTCATCTTAGAGAAGTTTGTGTGCACATGCCCCCTGGGGGGTACAAGCGTAGTGTCGCTAACTTGCACGTTCAATGAGCCTCACGACAAAGAAAAGGGTTCATTTAAGTGAATTTAAACTGGTTGAAAAATGGTACCTGGACACGGGAAACGAACCTGGGATGTTTGGTTTTGCGTGCTATTGCTCTACCACTGAGCTATCCAGTGTTCATCTTGTACTCAGGGTAAGTCTTCACTCAATAGTTTAAGGCCGAGTCCGTGATGGACGGATTCTTGTGTTAACACTTGGCAGCGTAACAGTCCTCCCGAGTCACAGATGACTATGGTAACTGAGAGCTCATGTAGCTGATGATTACACATGTCCTTCACAGACTCTGTCTTAGAACTATGAGTGAAGAATGACTCTGAATCCTGGATAGCTCAGCGATTGAGGAAATGTACGCTAAGCCAATGTCTAGGGTTTGACTCCCAAGTCCAGGTGTCATTTTTCAACTAATAATTACTGAAATGCGGTCCTCTCCGTGCGGACAGTGCAGTGATTACAATGATCTGCAACCTGTGTGTTGATATTCAACGAAATAGTGTGCCACCAGCAATAAAAGGTTGAGAACCACTGGTTTGGTGCCAGCAGTGGCTATCAGCAATAGGAACAAAGTTCGCAAAAGGTAATAAATGCATCATCATTCGCCTGGAGAAAGAAACAGCAGTGCGTTCGGCCAGTATCGAAACGTGGGGCCGCAATGTGTCGCCAAACCTGGGGGGTACAACTTGACAGTCGTCACATCCCTCACCTGAGCCTGTGGTCTCTCGCTTGATGATGGCTATCTCCATGTGTTTGATCTTGATCCTCACCAAAAGGAAGTAGATCTTGCCGACAATGACGTCCTTCAGGTGGTATCTGAGGGACAAACAACATTCTGTGATGCTAGAGACATCACTGAGGGTCTCTTGGGGACTACTGTTGGGACAGTGACGTCCTTTAGGTGGTATCTGAGGGACAAACAACATTCTGTGATGCTAGAGACATCACTGAGGGTCTCTTGGGGACTACTGTTGGGACAATGACGTCCTTTAGGTGGTATCTGAGGGACAAACAACATTCTGTGATGCTCGAGACATCACTGAGGGTCTCTTGGGGACTACTGTTGGGACAGCAAGTGAGGGTCTCTTGGGGACTACTGTTGGGACAGCGAGTGAGGGTCTCTTGGGGACTACTGTTGGGACAATGATGTCCTTCAGGTGGTATCTGAGGGACAAACAACATTCTGTGATGCTAGAGACATTACTGAGGGTCTCTTGGGGACTACTGTTGGGACACTGAGTGATAGTCACCTGGGCCTTACTAGGGAATTCAAGTCGAATAGTACATGGTGATCACTCACTTGGACTTGTTATACTCAAACTCTATGTGCAGACAGTCCTCGATGCCGACCTCCATCTTGATGCTGTTGTTCATGTCTGGATAGCACGACAGTGTGTGTACCACTATGTCCATCTCCTTGACGATGTCCGACAGCCGACGAACGATTGTCACACGCAGGAAATACCTGAGGGAAACAATTTAGCACAAACATTGGCGCTGGGATTGGTCTTTACCGTCCCAAGTTGTTAGTTTGTAAGTTGTGTTTTTAAAATATGTAAGTTGAATAGTGGATACCAAAGTAAAACTATTTTCACCTTGTTCGGGTCATACACAGATATTAATTATGCTAATTTTTTTAATCACCACTTCTTACTACCCGTTTGGGTTATACGCTTAAGTACTAATTAGTCTAATGGGTTAGGAATTGGGAAGGTTGAATTTAGAGGAAGTGAACCCGCATTTGCATGGAGAGTGGAAAAACATTTAGGAAAAACCACCGCCAGTTTACCCGACCGAGATTCGAACCTCGCTCTCCCGGTCCTCTGCGGTCTAGCTCAACACAAAACAAGCGCGTTAGCTAACTACGCCACCGAGGCGGGTAATTATGCCAATGAAATAGGGAGTAGTAAGGTAAAATTTGAGAGGAAATGTACCTTCATTTGATGGAGAGAGGGGGGGAAAGCATTCAGGAAATAGCAGACTCAGTTTAACCAACCCGGGTTAGACTCTCAATGATTTCAGGGGGAACAAAACACGACCCTGAGTTTTATTTAGCATAAAATAGTAAGTGTGAATAACAAATTAATGAAATTTTAACAAGACGTCACAAACTATATAATCAAGGGTCACATTTTAAGTTAAAACTTTTTTTTTACTGTTATTTCCAACACAAATTAGTATTAGTGTGAAAATAATCTGAAATAATTATATTACATTTTGTGATGGCAACTTAATTTATCTTTTTAAGATAAAATATATTAATTATATTTGAAATATAGCATTTAATACCCAAATTTAAATAGCTATGCAAAGCATAATATTTTTTTATCCAGCATTAATTTTTTTGTTTAATATCCAAACTTCGATTCAGCTCTAGGAATATCTTTTGATCAATGATACTTTGCTTCGAGTTAAAAAGTGGACTTTGCAGTCCTAATTAATCCTTTATTTCCCTTTGACACAGCTTCATCTAGTTTAACACTAGACATTTATTATAGTTTGGAAATGAGTGTTTATACTTTACAAGATATCAAGTGTTTGTGTCCTTTATTTTTATTAGGTCATAGCCCCAACAAGGGTACTCAACTGAAGAGAGTTTGGGAAACACTTCAATAAGTATTTGTACAATAACACCCATGAATGCTTAGGAGAGGCAGGTATCCGTCCAAACTGTTCTATAGTGTATGAGAGGGTGAGAATCCCCTGTTCTATAGTGTATGAGAGTGTGAGAATCCCCTGTTCTATAGTGTATGAGA
>CABFWO010007589.1:9420-23916 GCA_902155825.1 Timema genevievae | reverse complement strand
TACCGGGTCTGTGTTGCTGGAATGGACTGAGACATTACTACCGGGTCTGTGTTGCTGGAATGGACTGAGACATTACTACCGGGTCTATGTTGCTGGAATGGACTGAGACATTGCTACTTACTACCGGGTCTGTGTTGCTGGAATGGACTGAGACATTACTACCTGGTCTGTGTTGCTAGAATGGACTGAGACATTACTACCGGGTCTGTGTTGCTGGAATGGACTGAGACATTACTACCGGGTCTGTGTTGCTGGAATGGACTGNACTACCTGGTCTGTGTTGCCGGAATGGACTGAGACATTGCTACTTACTACCTGGTCTGTGTTGCTGGAATGGACTGAGACATTACTACCTGGTCTGTGTTGCTAGAATGGACTGAGACATTACTACCGGGTCTGTGTTGCTGGAATGGACTGAGACATTACTACCGGGTCTGTGTTGCTGGAATGGACTGAGACATTACTACCTGGTCTTGTTACATTCCCTGTCATGATGTTACAGTAAATTACCTGTCAAGATGTTATAGTCATTCTCATTCACGGATTACCTCAAGGGAGTGAGAAATTTCTTCAAGTGTAATTATCTTTATCGACCTCCAAAATGGCTCCCATTTTTATTAGGCGTGCCAGTACTCTGTATCATGTGATGCACTCTAAAGTCAGTAAGGAGTTTTAAGAGGAGGCCGGCAGAAGAAAAGCCCCGAACGTTCATAGGCTTGCGTTTAAAAGAGGGGAGGGGGCATTGCGCCAAAACATATCACTCATTTTCATTGATGACCAGTCAAGGATGAGGGAGGGGGACAAGGCCCCAAGTGACGTCACAGGGCCTCTGTGGAGCCACCATAGCCTCATCTCAAGGTCTCCAGGAGGCACTAGAAGAGTTCTGTCAAATAGGGTACTATAGAGACCTCATCTCAAGGTCTCCAGGAGGTACTAGAAGAGGAGTTCTGTCAAATAGGATACTATAGAGACCTCATCTCTAGGTCTCCAGGAGGTACTAGAAGAGGAGTTCTGTCAAATAGGGTACTATAGCGACCTCATCTCAAGGTCTCCAGGGAGTTCTGTCAAATAGGATACTATAGAGACCTCATCTCTAGGTCTCCAGGAGGTACTAGAAGAGGAGTTCTGTCAAATAGGGCACTATAGAGACCTCATCTCTAGGTCTCCAGGAGGCACTAGAAGAGTTCTGTCAAATAGGGTACTAGAGAGACCTCATCTCTAGGTCTCCAGGAGGTTCTAGAAGAGTTCTGTCAAATAGGGTACTATAGAGACCTCATCTCAAGGTCTCCAGGAGGTTCTAGAAGAGGAGTTCCTGTAATAAGACTAGCGGGCTCCTAATTAGACGATATGCTGATCATTTGCTGAACATTGGTTTTTATTTAATTAAAGAGAGATATAAACTTATTTTAGTATAATTATATCAAGATTGGTCATGTTTGGAAATATTTAAGCTTATGAATAACATGTTTTATTGATTACTATTACTTTACACAAAAATTCTCACTTATTTTAGAGTTTTTAAAAATTGTTTTAATTTTTGTGTTTTCTTAAAAATGCACAATCATTGGTCAGTATTGCTATAAACCAAGATAATTATGCACAGGTAAAAGTGTAAGGTAAATATATTATTTATTAGTATCACAGCGCTGCTACGATGTGGCAAAGAGAGGAACTACTGACAGCTCTTTAAAAATAACAGCAAAAAATTGTAAATAAATTAAGTATAGTCCGAATTGTTATTGGATGATCCTTATCAAAGAGTTTGAGAAGTTATTAGATTTATTTTCACGTATTCATACGCCAAGTCATGTCTACAGCGGTCACTTTTGATATGTATTATCAATACTTATAAACCAATAATAATAATAATAATAATAATAATAATAATAGAGTAAAATGCTATCAATGTTTGCAGCAAATTGTAGGGTAAACCAGTTTCTACCTGATCTGGTTGAAAATACGTCAAATAAAAGCATGTGAAAGGTTATTCCCCAATCAATTAAAATGACACCTTACAGCAGCTCATCAGTCAATCATTATTTGTACTCAAACAAAGTCTTATCTCAAAATAAACCGCTCATTACTAAAGTCCAAGGTTAAAAGTAGAAAATAAAATATAGAGAAATAATGTTATAAAAATAATTCGAGTGTCATTATATTTTATTGATTGGATCTACCCGTAACGTCTTAAAAGCAATGACTGATTAAAAAAAAAAGGTTATATCTAATCAAACGTACATTGAAGTAGATTAAATTATAATGAAGTATGGACATTTTGAAGTTGGTATTATTAATATTTATTGAGGCTTCAATTTTGCATGAAGCAATCATCAGTAAAACACACTCTTATAACTTTCAAATTCCTAGTTTAACTCACTAAATAGAATACAATCAAAGGTTTTTTGGCTCCAAACATTTGAAAGCTCTAGCACTTAACGAAATAAGTGTATATTTGGCAGTATATGTTCAAGGGGAAGAAGCCTCACATTCTTATTTGAGAGGTATGGGAATGGATTCACAGAGTTGTAATCGTCCAGTTAATTTCATATGTATGGGCGTGTGGTTTGAATATGATTGAGAATAGCCATCTATCTATCCATCTATCTGTCTATCTATATATCTATCTATCTATCTATCTATCTATCTATATATCTATCTATCTATCTATATATCTACCCAAAAGGTCGCCAACCAAGCAAGTCAAACTGGTGATGTTTAAAATGAATATATCTCCACCAGTATCGCTAGTGTTTCCCACAAAGGTTTCTTTGACCGTCACTACACTTCTCAGTTTCTATTTGTCTCCCCTCCCAACCAAGGGCCAGTGCTTTATAGTGGTAAGATATGAAACTATCTGTGAGTATACAGGGTGATAACTTAATGTTAGGTTAGACAATATTAACTCCACCGTTCTGTGGTTTGCTTGTATTTTCTTAGCTCCGCGTCTTACTACCTGTTCAGGCTATACGTTTATGTACTGATTACACTAATTTGTTAGGGATTAGGAAGGTTGAATTTAGAGGAAATGTGCCCACATTTGCGTGGAGAGAGAGAGTGGAAAACAATTTAGGAAAATCCTCCTTAGTGCACCCAACTGGGATCGAGCCCCAATCTCCCCGTCTTCAGCAGTTTAGTCTAGTGTGTGAGTAGCACCTGAGACCATGTGGCCACCAAACCAGGCCGTATATATATATATATATATAGTATTTGTGAGGTTCACATGATATAATGTAGCGTTGAAATTACAAATATTATTTCATGTTTGTTGATAATGTTCACATTTATTTTTTAGATAAAAATAATTTAAATACAATTTATATTAATTGTACTAGACGAGATGGGTGGACCTTAAATACCCAGATTTGCAACTTTCTATCAAAAGTGACAGAGCACCTGACTTCACGTATGAATATATAAACGTATTTTGAGTAAGTTGTACAACTGTCAAATCCTGTCTTTAGTCCCGGCCGAATGTTTTGTTCAAGTTGTCCCGCGCCCTGACAATGAAAACTCCTCCAAAATAGCCGAACATTTACTCTGATGGGGGTAAATATGAGAAAGGTAGGATTTATAGGAGGTGTACCCGCAACTGCTTACTGGTGAAGAAGGCTGGGAACTATGAAAGGAAAAACCCTTCAATTCACCCGGCAGGAATTCGAACCCCAAACTCCCTGTATCTTATTATTATTGACAAGACCGTTATCCACACCATTGTACCAAACTGGTTCATCCTGTGTGTGACAGTAGCACGGCGTGAGATTCTATAACGAGACACCAACACCACCAAACGCACCATCTACACACGTTTCTAAACACACACAACACAACTTAAAACATGTAGGAGCTAACAGCCAGTGACCCGTATCGATGCTCAAATGGGTCAAGGTGTCATTCTCGCAATAAACTAGACTGCCGATGACAGGGAGCTCAAGGTTCGAATCCCGGTCGGATGTACTGAGGGCGGTTTCCTTTAAATGGTGTTCTACTCTGCCTACACGCAAATGTAGATACACTTCCTCTAAATAATCATAATCGTATAACCCGAACGGGTAGTAAGGTGCGATGCTAATAATAATAATAATATCAATACTAGAAGATCCAATGAGGGGAAATGGATCTAAAACTCCCCTTTACCCTTGACGCTAAGTGACGTACCACAGGGGAGGAAATGGCTTTACTTTTCTCGGTGGCTGAGTCATTTCTCTGGCATCTCAGTGGGCGTTAACAAGTGTGGAGCATGCGCAGTTCAGAGCTCACAGCAGGTGTTGTCTCCAGTCTAGTTTGGAGGAAACTTGTCTGCTTATGTGTGGTATTGAAAGATTGACAAGTGTGAGCACAGAGAACACTCCGCTCACTTTCAACTGTTATCAATGACACTCGCTACAAGTCTCATCTCTGCTACTCACATGGCCTCAATTATTATAACTAGTATATATTTACCGCCACTGACCGTGTCAGAGAAAACTGTTAGCTATACATTCACAATCAGATATATATTATTTAAATAATCAAATGTTCAAGAGCTTGCAACCATGGAACAATTTATTTATTGGTGCTCTTAAGTTTAAGTGAACTGCAGCTAGCAACTTAATTCTTTTAGCTCAAACCTCCAGGGACAATAACAACAACAACAGCAGCAGCAAAAAAACAACTTTGCGGGATTTCTCAAATCCTTTGACCTTGATAAGTTCAAGTGCACTGAGCACTTGTTTTATTTCACCACTCAAAGTGAGTGCGATACATAATCTACACAGATATGCCCGAACAATTTCGAGATTACATTAATACATTTTCAAAAAGAGTTATTTTTATTATGAGTCAAAAGTTTTTATACGCATTAGTAGCTTTTTAATTGACGTAATGAAGGCTCAAAATTGCGCAAGATTTATATATAAAAGAGTCTTAATGAGCTGAATATTTATTCTTGAAAGAGATTCCATCATTCGAAGAAACATGAGAACTTCTTTAGTGTGCGGAGCTCTGCTTGTGGCATTTGCTCAAGTAGGTTATTTAGATTGTTTTTATTTCTGTTTGGAAGGTTGTGACACCTGTCTCATATATCATTTATGGAGTATATTAACAAAATAATAGTGCACTTTGTGATATTGTCAAATAAGAGCGATATGTAAGCCTTTAAATTTCAAATAATTGATACATTTCTTGATATATTATACCATATGCACTTTATTCAAAACCAAACCTTGGATTAGTTGGGATGTTCTATCAATTAAAATCTAAATACTTAATAAACAAAATATTTTCCAAACTAAGAAACAGTAACAATATAACAATATTTAACCTGAGGCTTGTCTAGTCCGTATGATGTTATCTTGTGACCACGGATTCTAGGAAATGAGTAAGATAATTACTAGGGTTTAAGGAAGATACTATTATTTGCCTTTCAATTGCTCTTATTTATATGAAATATTGTAACTGTAAGGAACCTATCCACATGATCAATTTCCAGACTGCCTGTTGAAACCTGTCAACCAATCAATGATTGTATCTCTCTCCTGTTGTTACAGGCAGCGGTACTTCCAGACTGCCTGTTGAAACCTGTCAACCAATCAATGATTGTATATCTCTCCTGTTGTTACAGGCAGCGGTACTTCCAGACTGCCAGTTGAAACCTGTCAACCTGTACGTTCCTGAAGACACAGTGGTGAGGTCACCTCAGGAATGGGAAGAGATCTATGCCAGACAGGAGCTGCGTCCATTGACCCCCATAGAGGTGGTAGGAGCTGTTCCTCAACCAGGTCAGTGACCTTCTATACGAGCTAAACAAATAAATAATATTGATCGTGTTTTAAAACGGATTGAGCAACAAATTAATTTGACTAGTAAAATTTTGTTAATGTTTAGATAAATTAACACTTTAATATTAAATTTTGACAGCCATCATGTAGCTTGAATCTGTACACTATTATCAAAGGTCATAAAGATGTACCTGTAAAGTTAAAAAAGGAAATATCTACATATTGTATGTGTATTTATGAATGTCAGCTTTTCCATATGTGTGCTCAATACCCAAGGGATAGATCACCAAATAGCTCCAACATAACTGTGTGTGTTACAGCTGAGGCTGGTAAGACGTCTGTCACACACACGCCAGACCCTCGCATCATTGGAGGAGCGTCAGCGGCCAGAGGTCAGTTCCCATGGCAGGCGTACCTCATTCTGGGGGGTAGCGGTCTCTGCGGGGGGTCCATCATCTCCAGCACTTGGATCCTCACCGCCGCTCACTGTCTGCAAGGGTAAGGATGGTAAACCCTCTCCTGAGACTGAGACAGGGAGACTCCTGGTCCCATCAAATATCAAGAATTTAGTGGAGCCTGGTCCCATCAAATACCAAGAATTTAGTGGAGCCTGGTCCCATCAAATACCAAGAATTTAGTGGAGCCTGGTCCTATCAAATACCAAGAATTTAGTTGAGCCTGGTCCTGTCAAATACCAAGAATTTAGAGGCCTTGTTCCTAAAAACTTCCACATATTTAGTTGAGCCTGGTCCTATCAGAGACGTTATGTGACCTTAGTTATATCGGAGGCAATGACTTTATAGAACCCTGATCTCACCACAAAGAAAGGATACATCATTTTAATATGGTATCCTTCCATACACAAAAGATAATTATTCTGACACTGAAGTAGAGTTTTAAATATTAAAAACCCGGTTGAGAGCTAAACTATTTTGTTAAATCTTGTGCTACTATCACCATAGTGTTCTGAAAGCGGACATTAAATGTTGCAAATATGAAAGTGTGGAGTCAGGTTCATATTTTCAAATTATTTTTCTTATGCTCTATAACACCCTTTCGTTATTTAACTTTTGTACAAGATATTTAGCAAAGAGTCATATGGTCGATTATTTCAATAATAAACCTGAAAACATTGCGGCAAATAAGTATATCATGTAAGATTTATATTGCTGGCCATATTCGGTACTTGATAATCATTGACGGATTAGTTCCTGGTACCTCAATCTGATTTACATGCTTTATATTTACAAAGTGGCACCGAATCTGGGCCGTTTAAAAGTTCATGATGAACAATTGAATGCAAGTGTGTATTTCATTTAAGCTAGTTTCGTGTAAAGTTTATAAATAGTATTGTTAATATGGCCACCATCCTGTGATTAGTAACATTCCATGTCTCTCTCTGTTGTAGGTTCGAAACGTTCTCTGTCACTCTCGGGTCCACCAGCAGAGCCGTGGCACAAATTGGTTCCCACACTCAGGTGTCCAGATTGGCCATCATACATGCACAGTACAGCGGACTATTGATCCGTAACGACATTGGTCTCATCAGGCTCGACAGCGCTGTTGCCTTCAGCGGTAAGAATTTGACTTAAGTTTATCAATCAAGCTTACCATAAAGACTACAGGGATTATACCGGCGCTAACGACACATCACGACGTATTACTAGGGTAAACCTAAACCGAATGGATATACTTTTCAGAGAATATATTATTATCAGTTAAAACTTGGGTGAATTTGCCTCGAAATTTAAGAATGTTGCCTTAGGATATCCAAATCAACATGTTTGATTGAGCCGTGGAGTGCTTGGGTAATTTCTATGAATGAAGGAAATAAGGATTGTGTGTCACATAGGCTGTTCAACTCCCAATCACACTGTAATCAAGAAGACAGTTTTTTATTGGTCAGAGCCACAGGGGGGAAGCAATCCATTGAATACATTTTGGCTATTGTTTCCAAGCTACAAGAGATAATGTTTTTTTGTTTACAGATGTTATCACCCCTGTCCGACTCCCAGGTTGGTCTCAGTCCACCAACACCTTCGCTAACCAACCAGCCACCGTCAGCGGCTTCGGACTCACCGTCGGAGGTAATAAAAACCTAGAGATGGTGAATAGAACCAATTTAAATATTATTCCATGCACGATGTTAGATATTATGAAGACTTCACTAAGCATCTTGTTACCTAAACACTCTTGTGAGACACACTCCCTGTCACGTATTGTTTAGTTAATGTTACGTTATGGTCTCCCTAGGGGGCAGCACCGCTAGCGCCACCCTGAATTACGCAGATGTTACCATCATCGCCAACAGCGTCTGCTCGAGGTCCTTCCCTCTGAACCTGAGGGACTCCAACATCTGCACCAGCGACGCTAGAAGTGGTCCTTGCAACGTGAGTGCTTGACTGACGAAAATATTAGCTAAATACACTTTACTTTGCCATGCATTGTGGTTACAACTGTTAATAGCTGGCTAAAATTTGTATCAACTACCAAGGTCAAGTCTTATCTCGACTGAATTTTGGAACTAGGTCATTATTTCTCTATTAGCTATCTGAACGAATGTTATCTTGTCTCTAGGGTGACAGTGGTGGCCCCCTAGTTATCCGAGAGGCCGATGGTATCTTCACAGAAGTTGGTATCGTCTCCTTTGGATCCAGGGACTGCCCTGTGGGCAGCCCAGCAGCCTTTGTCCGGGTCACCAGCTACCTGGACTGGATCTCCATCAACACCGGTCTCTCTATCCGTGCTTAGATCAGCATCCCGTCTCCTTTAACCGGGTCACAAGCTACCTGGACTGGATCTCCATCAACTCCGGCCTCTCTATCCGTGCTTATATCAGCAACCCATTTAACCGGGTCATCAGCTACCTGGACTAGATCTCCATCAACACCGGGCTCTCTATCCGTGCTTGGATCAGCGTTTGTCTCAGGATCATTACTACCAACACTCAGCATACCGTCTTGACGGAATACAGTTTCTGTATAGTACCAAGCTGACAAATATACCAATCCTTGCAAAGAGCTGATATTTTACTAACCACCCTGCACCTTAACCTGATGTTTCCAACATTGTATAGATAAGTCAAGTTGAGTCCAACAATTTGTCAACCAGTCTGAAATTAACTTAGTCAAATAATATAATGAAACACATCATGTGATGTTTAAAGTCAGTGTTGATAATATTACGTTTGATTTTACACAATGAGGAAACATAGATAAGGTATTGTAATTGTGGCCACTTTTTGGCCGATATTATGTAGGCTCTTGAAGTTTTTCCTGCCTCTGAAATAAACAAGGTCTCACAATTCCGTCTGTCCCTGGGACTGAAGCCTGAACGATTTATTGGATTCTGTTCAAACTTCATATTTAGATGGTAAATGATCATACCTTGGGAATAAATTGGGATTTTGGTTCGAAATCAAACACTGAGGGTAGTTTCCTGATAGTATATTTTAATAATGTTGTTCCCGGTGGTGGATTAAGCAGTTGGAACCCCCGAGTTCAACCTGATTCTGAGCCCCTTTGCCCCCTCTTATCAAAAATAATAGTTTTTGAATATATTTAACTAAAGTGCATGAATGTAAACATAAAACATTTATGGTTTTCCAACTAAACAAAAACTCACCCATACAAAAATTTCCTTACTTGTGTGGTATGAAATAAAATCACATTTTGCATCCCTTTTAGTTTTATTAAATAGTAAGTAATAAAAAAGTACACTTCGTTTAACCTGAAAGGTATTAAAAACTATGAAAGTGTTATAGAATAGCAAACTGTGGGCGTAGATGGGATCACACGTGATATAATTGAGTGTGTGGCCATGGTGATACTTGCTAAACTGTGTGAGTTGTTCAATATGTGTTCTGGGATTTCAAACGCTTTGAATCACTGGAGAAATTCTGTTACTGTTCCTTTGTACAAAGGCAAAGGCAGTAAATGTGAATGAAATAATCATGGCGCAATTAGTTTGTTGAGTATTCTAGGCGAAGTTTTGTCAGAGTTTTAATTGAGAGGGTATGTAAAAAGACTGCAAACAAGACTTGGGGTGTGTAATGTGGTTTCATGCCAGGTGGAGGTTGCATGGACCAGATATTTACATTGCAACGAGTGATTAGAACATTTATGGCAGGAAGGAAGAAATTGTATTGTGTATTTTTTGATCTGGAGAAAGTGTAAGCTCGGGTAGATAGTATGTTATGGAATGTTCTGAGAAAGTATGGTGTAGATATATAGATAGTGAATGCAATTATGACGGTGTGTGATGGAAGTAAGGTGTGCGTTAGGGTGGATGGAGCTTTTAGCAATGGTTTGACCATGAACAGAGTGTTATACAGAGTTGGGTTTATGTCTCCATGGTTGTTTAATGTATTCATGGATAAATGTATAATGGATGCTTGTGAGGATGTGGTTGGTGTACAAATGGACAATCTGATTGTGAGATATGCATATGATGCCGTATAATGGCTGAGAAGGAAAGTAACTTGCAGAATGGATCTCTGGATAAATGTCTCAAAAATTCATGTGAGGGTTTTTGACAAGGATGGATCAGTATATTATTGTTAGCTTAGTATAAATGGAAAACTGTTAGAACAAGTGAATGATTTTGTGTATCTGGGCAGAATGCTCTATAAATATGGAAGGCTTGATGGCGAAATTGAGAGACGGGTGAATGCATCTCGGAGAAAAGTAGGATATTGTAAAGAATGAAGTAGTATCGAAAGAGACAGAGATGGGAGTATATAAAAGTGTGTTAACGCCAACATTGTTGTATGGATGTGAAGCGTGAGTTTGTCAGGAGAAATGAGGAATGAGATGGAATGAGATATCTAAAAGATATATGTAGAAAACTCGTATGGACAGAGTCAGTGTTGAATGGGTGCTGAAGGAGTGCGGTTGGAAAGGGAATACAATGGGTTATTGTAAAAGAAGCGTCTCATGTTGGTTTGGGAATGTTGAGAGGATGAGTGTGGATCGAGTGACAAAGCAAATATATGAAGGTAGAGTGTGTGGATCAAAAGGAAGGGTTAGGCCATGTAAAACGTGGCTAAATGTGGTAGATGAATGTGTGGAAAAGAGAAACATTTAGAGTTTTAATAATAAAAGAGCATGTGTGACTTAGTGTATGGATGTTGTTGAAGTAAAGGGAGCATGCAAGGATAGGGAAGTTTGGAGAAAGTTAGTGAGGATGGATTAAGTACGGCGCTGATGATGTATTAGTTAAATGCACAGTTTATTGCCTAGTCCGTAAGGGAACGGACTGACTTAAAATAATTAAAAATAACTTTAATCATTAAATATTAAATCAAATGAATCGTGTAGATTACATTTATAAAAATAAGTCAACTTACAATGATTTTAAACAATCAAGTTGCACATAACGTTCTATACCCTTATTTAATTTTTTGTCTCCCATTGGTCCTCCCAAAAGGGCCCGGGATGTGGTCGCCCTTAGCGCCTCTCCTCGGCAAGCACAGGTCGTAGGGGATGATAATACAAAGCAATGAACTTGGGGTTGGTAAATTCAAAGTTGCCACTGTATGAACCTGGAGGGTAGGCAACTCATCAATACTCAGCAAGTTGCAAGTGGAGTGTGTTGTTATGACTAGTAACAGACATTAACTTGTCAGACAACAGGAACTGCTGCTATGCTGGAATCACCATGTGTGTCAGGGGGATGAATGTGTTGCCTAGATCCCAGGTGCATACAGTGCATCGCTGACTCCAAGTTAATTACGTGGGCATGCCTGTCTTGTCACAAGGTGTATAATCATTTACCTGTAGATCTGAACAACCCTGTGTGCGATTCAACTGGCTTGTCACAGTGTATTGGGAAAACATTGAAATAACATGACACGCGTATAGAGGATAGGCCGTCTATGTGAATATACTTTTTTTTTAATTGATTCAAATAATTTTTCATGTTCATTTTTTTCTTCTATGATATTTCCAGTTCAAACAGATTTTATTCGTGAGGTAAAAGGGCCCTAGGTATCTTAAATGGGGGTGACCAAAATTGTTGAGAATATTGCATATATACATACATATATATCTATGTATATACAACAACATATTTATATATATATATATATATATGCAGGGTATTCGGAAATTCAACGCCCAAACCGCACGTATAGTTTGTTTGAACCAAAAGTAATACAAAATCCCTCCACACTTACATCCTGCAAACTTGCTAATACCATTAAATTGTGGTCAAAGTTTCAGAGTACAGCACTGGGAGAGCAAAGCTGTGCATGCATGCGTGTAAACAAGTTGCATAAGAGTTAGGCATGTGGCACGTCACACCTCGCCATCTTTAAGCACGGCAGCAGAACATATCACAGTTAATAGTAAACAACACACCATCCCATCTATAAATGTGAATATGTTCTGTGGGTCATCATTAACGGTCCTACATCAGAAAGTGCTTGCCATTATTACATGTGCAGTGTCGTTCGCCTAACTCCTATGCAACCTGTTATACATGCATGCTTGCATAGCTTTGCTCTCCCAGCGCTGTACGGCAAAACTTTGAACACAGCTTATTGGTATTAGCAAGTTTGCAGGATGTAGATGTACAGGAATTTTGTATTACTTTTGGTCCAAACAAACTATACTTACAGTATGGTCTTTGAATTCCCGAACATTCTGTATATTTATTATTATTATTATTATTATTATTATTATTATTATTATTAGCACCGCGTCTTACTACCCATTTGGGTTATACGCACTTACGCTAATGTGTAATGGTAGGGTGATTATGAGACTAAATGGAGGACCTACAGTTTAACGTGGGATCCGAACCACGGTGGAGACCTGGCATTCCATATATATTGAGTGTGGGGTAAATCTACAAGATAATTGATCTACTCTACTCAAAATTACAATCTTCCTACTAAAGGTATCACTTTATAAAACATGACTTAACATTCGACTACACACATAGTATTAAATATTAATAGAGGTGTATAAAATGTAGATTTAAATGTTTTTTAAAGAAAAACTTTGACAAAGCTTCTTCTTCTCAAAATCGGACTCATGCAATAGAGTCTACGATTTCTTCAACTTGTCTAAGCTTACCTAACATAACAACGCCAAGTAAATAAACTGCATTGAATTGTACAGCCTTATTATTACTTCAAAGCAATTATTTAATTTTAAAATAAAAAAAAAGTTCCACAGGCAGTAATCAACAAAACCACTTGTTTTAAATACGTTTCAATGTTTTCAAGCGCCGACATTAATTGTACTAAACCTTTAAGAAAATACATGTTGCATTAATAAAGATTGCCCTTGAAACACAATACACAAACACAACTAGAGATACTAACTTGTGTTTCCAAGGAACGCTCCTCAGTCTGTTGACCAGTCATTGCTTTATTCAGCCATCAGTAGAACTATATTAACATTTGCATTTCCTTTTCCTCATGAGGGGCTGGAAGGGCTACATTGGTTAGATCATGGCTCTGAAAGGGGTCCGCGACTGGAGAGAGTTAGGGAAACTATGACAATTATATACACACTCATGTATTTGTGTTAATCTGCCTTTATTTAAATATATTTTTCCTTCTTCTATCTTGTCAATCTTTAGCTTTTTCATTTTTTTTTTATTCCCTCTTTTATACAAGTCGCAACATGTTTCACAGTCCGCCCTGAAGAGTTCCGATAGCACAAAGCCAAGGTCAAGGAATCGGATGGCTGTCATTATCTATTCAGTATCTGCTGTGTGACGTATAACAGTATGACATGTGCTCCTCGTCACACTGACTTACCATATTATTAATAATATTATTTATTAAATTAGCTCCCAAACAATAGATAGAGACTATCAAAAATTAATTTTAAACGCTAGAATTGATTTATTTTAGCACCGCATCTTACTAACCATTCAGGTTATACTATTGTGTTCTAATTACTCGTAGGATAAGGATGAGGAATGTTGGTTTTATAAGAAGTGTAACAGCATTTGTGTGAAGAGAGAGAGAATGGAAAACGATTTGTAAAAACCTCAATACACCCGACCGGGATCAAACCACGATATTTCCGTCATCGACAGTCTAGTCGATTGTAAGAGTAGCGGCTTAGAACATGCGGCCACCAAAGTGTCTGCTAGAATTATTGAGTAAAAATGCGTGTAATGTAGATTATTTTTTGAAATGTACTCTGATAACTTATCTACTTCGTTAATTGACATTTAAATCCAACTTGTTGTCTAGACAGCCATATCCGTCACGTCTGCTGACAAGTGTCTGCACTTGAGGTTCACGTGCGTTAAACAAGTATTTTTATCATAATCCGAAAGTTGGTATGAATGCATGTGATAGCATTTAATGGATGGGGGTAATTTTCACACCCACGCAATATTTTGATATAAAAGAGTCTTAATGAGCTGAATATTTATTCTTGAAAGAGATTCCATCATTCGAAGAAACATGAGAACTTCTTTAGTGTGCGGAGCTCTGCTTGTGGCATTTGCTCAAGTAGGTTATTTAGATTGTTTTTATTTCTGTTTGGAAGGTTGTGACACCTGACAACCAATCAATGATTGTATATCTCTCCTGTTGTTACAGGCAGCGGTACTTCCAGACTGGACTCAGTTGAAACCTGTCAACCAATCAATGATTGTATCTCTCTCCTGTTGTTACAGGCAGCGGTACTTCCAGACTGCCTGTTGAAACCTGTCAACCAATCAATGATTGTATCTCTCTCCTGTTGTTACAGGCAGCGGTACTTCCAGACTG
>CABFWO010007588.1:0-23917 GCA_902155825.1 Timema genevievae | reverse complement strand
CCCCTTTTCCCCAAATCTCCCTTCGTAAGGGATAGTAAGACAAAGGAGAGAGAAAGTCTGTGTGGTGCACCATACCATTTATTTTTCATTTATTAGCCATTCTAACAGGAAAAATTATGAAAATATTTGTAAGAGGATAGAAAAATGGCTGATGTATACAAAAATTAACAATTTAGTAAAAAGAAGTTATTTAATTTACACTTATTTACCCTGGAAGATAACAGTAGTTTTAGCTTGACTGATCAGACTTGCTACCTTTCATGGTAAACAAAGAGTGTATTAAATAAGATCACACTTTCTTGTCTCTTCCTTGCTATTTATATATATTTGAGGTTAAGCTCATAAAACCAAAAATAATGGAGATAACAATCAAGTTAGGCTCCATGCCAACCAGATAATGAAACTTCATTGTAATTTTCGCCTCTTAAAATACAGACTCACTCTCAGTGATGTCTAGCAGCTGTTGTGCTACATGGTTCAAGATGACAGGCTCTGGCAGTTCCCTGAGCCATAGCTTAAGCAGGGACGCCACCGAGGCCACATCATTTGTTCCTTCCAAGTCAGCATCACCTGTATGGTCAAATGCTGCTCTCAGCTGTTCAACTAACTTGGGGTTCCCCGCAGACAGACGAAACACACCTCCACAGTGGAGACCTAGATAAGTACAAGCACAGTAAGAATATTTAGTAAGTAACATTTCAGTTATGTTTTATAGCATCCAAGAATATTAACAATTTAATTTTTTTTTCTAGTAAAAAAATATACAACGGCTTAATCTTAATTCTAAACTGTGTCAGAGTTAACCAGCATGTAGTGCCTAAAATCAATGGATGGCTATTTAAAAATTGAATGAAATTCACTTGGGAGTATTATTTTATTATTATTATTAGCACTGCGTCTTACTACCCGTTCGGGTTATACGCACTTGCGCTAATGTGCAATGGTATTATTATTTGAATAATGAAAATATTAGTCGAGTGCTACTAGCTAGTGTTAATTTTCATCAATACTCATAAAGAAAATAGTTTGATTTGCTCATGCCAGATTCAATGTTTGCCGTAATTTATAAAATACCATACCCATTCAAGTTCTTTGTAAAGAGAGAAATTTGGTCAATTTTTGTAAATGTTATTTTATTTGGCATTTTTACAGGTGCTTAACATACCCTGTGTGAGAGACAATTAAGGTAAACTTTAAGTCAAAATGGACCTCTTATGCTAACATTCTAGATTCAAGCAATGCATGCATTTAAATACTAAATAAGAACTTCATAAACAACTTTTACAAATGACAACATAAAAGCTTACCAATAGCCATTGCAGGTGTATTTCTGATAGCTCTAAGTAGACCCTGATCACCAAATTAACTCATTCTATCTGCCTTAAATAGTCAGAATGTATTACTATAAATAAAGTAAAAGATTGGATAACTCCATTATAAACGCAAGGACACACTAGGCTAAAGGTATCAGGCTTGACTCCTGTGTTGTGATAATTTTCAACTTATTTGAACTGTGTTTATCAATGACACATAATGACATAGTCTTAATTTAATAATGATTTCAATATATTGTGTACAAATTCAGCACCATGCAAACAAATTGTAAATAGAGCAGTATATAAGCTGACTTAGTCAGAATGGCTGTCTTATAGCTAATTATATCACACATTTAAAGCTGTCAATGTTAAACTAAAGTGAATATAGTTGTATTATGAAAAAGGGGTAAATTAGAGAAATGGAAGGCATTTACTTCATATAGTTTACTAGAAATTATTGTTATAACTCTTTATTAATGGGTTTAAGGCCAGACTGAGACCCCATGTGGATATCAAAGTGCATTTTTTTTCTTCACAGAGCGTCTTTCTACCCATTCGGGTGATATGCTAAAGTGCTTTAAGTAAACAATATTTCACTAACTACCACATTGACTTATAACCTCAACCAAAGAGAAAATATTTATCTTGGATATGAGACCAACCAAGATAGCTCTGTGGTTGAGTCTTGGCATACAAAACCAAAAGTCTGAGGTAGTATTCTAGAGCCCTGGTAGATATTTCAGATTATAATTTTATCTTATATAACTTGATCGCTTTATTAAGAAAAATTGTTACCAGCCTAAAGAAGGGTGCGCAAAGCTTTGAAACCTTGACTTGGCTCAGAAAAATTTTGTCTTCGACAACTACAAAGTTTTGCAAGTAAAAATATTGAGAGCTAAAATAGTCAATTTTTGGTCAATTAATCCCATTCTGAAATGTTTTATACATTATAAACTAATATCCATATGGAAAAAAACTGAAGTAATTGACTTCTAATTTCTTAGAATAACTTATTTTATTGTATTAAAACGAGATATTACAAAAACATGTGTAATAAAACAATTCCAAGTAATTTTTATGCAGAGTCCAGCATAAGTCACTTTACCGCTACTGTCCTTAGCACTGTTTACTGTTGCCCAAGTCAAGGTCGGTGACTGCTTTCTATGAATAGAATTGTTACGTCTAAACATCTTTATCCCCCTCCCTCAAGCCTATTGAAATAGCATGTACACTTTTTTTTTTTGCTTAGTCTGGCATGTGGTGTGCATGGTAACATTATTAGTGCTGTTGGTATTTAAGCATCATTATGAGTAGAAAACTTTCATCTAAACAGCAAGTGTTCCTTTTATAAAAATTGTGGCAATGTGATCATGATTTTTCTGTAGTAAAAACAGCTTTTAAAGAACGTTTTCATGATACTCAACCTCCAGCTCGCCAAGTAATTTATAACCTTAGTAAGAGGTTTGAGCAGACAGGTTCAGTAGTCAATTTACCATGCTCCGGACGTCCTAGATCTATTTGTACTACAGAAAATCTGCATATTGTGGCAGTAGCCCTTGTTAAGTCACCACGAAAATCTGCAGGAAAATCATCGAGAGAGACAGGAATATCAGAAAGAAGTTTTATAAGAATGTTAAAAAAGTTGAGAATGAAACCATACAGGCCTATGCTACTACAAGCCCTGCATGAAGACAATCCCGACAGGCGCCTTCAATTCTGTGAGGAGTACACAAATCAAAACAAGTCAGATCCTGAATTCTATAAACGTATCTTGTGGACCGATGAAGCAACTTTTAAATTGAATGGACATGTTAATAGGCACAATTGTGTTTATTGGGCAGTTGAAAATCCACATGCAGTCATCACTGGAGAAATAAATGTACCAGGAGTCACAGTTTGGGCAGGGGTATGCAGTGCAGGTATAATTGGACCCTATTATTATTATTATTATTATTAGCCCCGCATCTTACTACCCATTCGGGTTATATGCACTTACGCTAATGAGCAATGGTAGGGTGATTGTGATATGAAATGGAGGACCTACAGTTTAACGTGGAATCCGAACCATGGTGGAGGCCTGGCATTCCTCACATCATTCCTCACATTCACAAGTTGTGATTAATACACATCTTGTCAGAGGTGAAGGAAGGATTTGGCAATCAGATAAATCTGTGCTGGGTCCAAGGATTGAACCCCGGACCCCAACACAGAAGTCTGACACCTTACCCCTAGACCACCAGGTCACCGTGATTGGACCCTATTCTTCGATGGAACAGTGACCGTGGTTAGCTACCTGGATATGCTTCATGAAGTAATCATTGAATTGGAGAATAGTCCTATATTTTAAAACATGAGAGACAGGATTATCTGGCAACAAGATAGAGCTTCCCTGCACTAAGCACTTATTGTACGTGCCTTTTTTAAATGAGCACTTCGGCGAGTGGATAGGTAGAAGAGGAACCATTGCGTTGCCTGCAAGATCTTCAGATTTAACCCCCAGTGACTTCTCCATGTGGAGAGTAATGAAAAACAATGTTTTTTTCTGTGAAACTGTGCAATTTGGGCCATTTCAAAGAATATTTTGGCCAGAATTGTGTGATATAATCTGTAAATCTGTATCAGATGGGTGATTTAAATGCATTGAAAAGAAAGGTGGTCACACTGAGCAGTTGTTATAGCAGGTAATTCAATTTTTATGTATTTAAAATAAAAGAGGATCTCTTGCATTTTTGGTAAAGCGACTTATGCCGGACCGTGTATAATAAAATATTTTTTCAATCATAAAACAAACAAACAAAAAATATCTTAACTTTGATTTGACTTCAAGAATATTTCATATATTCGATTTGAGTTTGCTTCGAATTGAAAAAATGAGGCTGTTACATCAGGTGACGATGAAATTTGTGATTTATGAGTATTATAGAAAAGTATCTTAACCATGATAGTATTAAGGCAAAAAGAGCTTTAAAAATTAACTATATTTATATAGTTAAGTAAATTAAGATAATGTTTTTTCATCCAAGCAAGCAATGATCTCAAGTTTGGTGGTTTTGTTGCATTATACTAGACATGTAGTGTGTTAAGAAAAGTCCATCAATAAAAAGTGTTTAAAAATGTATTTTATAATTTATGATATCAGTAGCTCTAGTTAAATTATTACTATTATAAAATAAGGTATTTCAACTTTGAAAATGTGTATTATTCTCATTAAACAAATTATTTGTGCTTTTGTCATTTACAAGAGTACATAAGTTTATACTATCTTAAATATTTGAGTCTCATTATCCCTTTTGAAAGGTTTAATTTATTTTAGAAATATATGTTTATTAAACATTAAGTTTTAAAAATATGTATTTATGGACTTGAAATAGACAGTTATTTGAGAAAACTGTTAATACTCAACTTGATTGTAAAAACTTTTCATATATTTTTGTTATTCTGCTGCTTTACATTATTTTTAAAATAAGAGTACAAGTTTTGTCCTCTTATCATATTTATTGAATTCAACCATTTTATACCTTTTCCCCATAATTACAATTTATTTTTTTGGTCACCACATCTCACTACCCTTTTGGATTATTCATACTCATATGATCTAATTAGGCTAGTTAGAAATAATTAGATATGAGAATGGTTGAATTTAATTGAAATGTACCTCCATTTGTGTGGAAGGAAAAGGGAAAACAATTTAGGAAAAACCACCCTCAATACATCTGATCGAAATTCAATCACCAATCTCCTCGTCATTGGCAGTCTAGTCTATTGCGAGAGTGATGGCTCAGAAGGTGTTTACTCTTATGAACAGTAAAATGCATTATAATTAATGTACACTCCATTTACCCTTACCAATTAGAGTATGGCCCTTTATTATAAGCTGCAAGGTAAGCTTGCTACCTTTAAGGATAAATGAAGTGTACACTATATAAACAATTTTCATTTTGAGGCATATGCATGAATTAGTAGAACAAATGTTTTATGGACAATTTAATTTTGTGGACCTTGGTAGAATATTTAAGGTAAATAATGTAGCCTTAAAAATAGTATTTTTTAATATATTTCAGACCTAATATTCGATACAATTACAAATTGCCCAGCACAAACAGACGAGGAGATGATCTGTGCAGTACATAAATGTATCCATCCTTTTTTGGTGATTATAGGCTTAATTATATTTAATGTAGTAATCATTTCCAACCACTTATTGTAGATTTTGAATACCAATAAAATATAATTTATTTATTGTAAATTTAGTTGCATTTCAAGAGTTTAAATCAAGACCCAATTTAACTCCTAGATTAAATTATATTGATTATAGTTACAGATAGTTCATAATCCTTATTTTTATATCAGAAGATTAAACATACAATACTGATGTTTAGGTAATCATTTGATTGGATGAGTATTTAGTAGCTGAGTGTGTTTAAAAATATGGTGTTTGTCGAATTGTGTATGTATAGAGATCAGTATATGTATGTATGAAAGCGGAATTAATGTGTGAAATAAAGTGCATTAAGCAAAACATAATATTATGTAATTGATTTGTAGAAAAATTAAACAAAAATAAAACAAAAATAAAATTATTATTATTATTGTTGTTGTTTTGAGGCCTGTCAATACAGTAAGGTCATTATGGCCTTTAGAAATATAAGAAAGACAGTATAATCCCCATTAGGGAGAGACACATCACATAGTCCACCTGTTAGAATAAACAGGTGGAAACATAAAATATAAAACAATATACAATATAAAAAAATTTGTAAATCAATTAAAAACCGTTACTCTCAATATGAGAAAGTGCACATTTGAGACACTCCATAGGAGCGCTCAAATGGGCTATTAGAATAAAAGAAGTGAAAAAACCACATGTGTATACACTACGTTAAAATGAAAAAACAAACATATTAAAATATAACACATTAAAATTATAAAACGTGTTAAAATAATACATTAAAAAGATAGAACAAACATATTAAAATGTACTAAAATGTTAAAAAGTTCTCAATATGAGATGAAATCCAGATGAGTCATTTTATAAAAGTGACTCAAATGGCATTAAAAAGATCCACCTGGCGTATAAAACGGAGTAAACAAATAACTCCATCCGCGCTATCGCGTAGTAAAAAACGTAGGTCCCCTTTAAAATCAAGAGCCAGGCGGATAGGGGCATATTTACGACACTCCACCAAAATGTGGTACACACTAAGGGGAGCATCGCAAAACTCACACACTGGTGGTGGATCCCCTCTCAATAAAAAACCATGGGTCAACGATGTGTGTCCGACGCGGAGCCTTGTCACGATGACCTCCTCTCTTCTAGACTTTCGTATAGAAGAGGGCCATCGCGACACACCGTCCCTTATGGACCTCAGCTTGTTCTGAGCAGGGGTAGAAACCCACTGCTCATGCCAGGTGCGTAAGACCCCACGCCGAACATAACCCTTTAGATCTAAAAACATGACACCCAGACTCGCCTCCGGAGGCAGGCGTGCTGCCTCCTTGGCCGCCTGGTCCACCAGTTCATTCCCTGAGAGACCGGCATGACCAGGAATCCAGCAGAAGGCGAGCTGGGTGTGTAATGAATCGATTTTTAAAATTTGCTCATGTATCATCTGCACAATGGGATTCCAGGAGTAGAGAGTGGACAATGCCAACAGAGCACTCATGGAATCCGTGCAGATGAGCACAGAACGGTGACACTTACGATAAACAAAACACAGAGATTTAAAAATGGCGTATAATTCAGCCGTAAAAACACTGGATTCCCCAGGTAGACCAAATTTAAAATTGTTTCCCTCCACAACAAATGCGCATCCCACGGAGGTCCCACACTTGGAACCATCCGTATAGATGCGCTCAAAGCCCTGAAATCGAGTGGAGAGGAGTTCATTAAATGTCCTCTCATATATAATCGGCGGGGTGGTCGCTTTAGGGAACTTGGCAAGATCAAAATGGCATTGAGGTAGGCGTATCTTCCAGGGAGGAACTCGACCTGGGGATGTGGGGATAGCCTTTGGCAGGACTATCCCACACGTGTCGAAAACCGATAACATCCTGATCCCAACCGGCCTTGTACTACGCCATTTGGTTTCATACAAGACACGGTTAGGGGGATGAAACACAGGACGGTAGGCAACATGCTCTGGCATGCAGTGTAGTTTCAACACGTAAGATGCCAGAAGATAGGACCACCAGTAAGAGAGAGGGGGCTCACCGGCGTCGGCACAGATGCTGACGACTGAACTGGTACGAAAAGCACCAGTAGCCAATCGTATGCCAGCATGGTCGACACTATCCAGCATCTTTAACGCCGAAGGTCTCGCTGATCCATACACTAAACTGCCGTAGTCTAGTTTCGATCTTACCAAGGCCCTATACAGGCGCATCAAGGTTTCCCTATCAGCACCCCAGGACCGACCGCTAACCACTTTGAGCAGGTTGAGTGCTTTTACATACCTCACTTTCAGGTCTTTGATGTGGGGGATCCAGGTTAATTTAAAGTCAAATAAAAGTCCCAGAAACTTTATGGTCTCTGAGACAGGTAAAACAACGTGATTCATTAAAATACTGGGGGCTGGTTGTATTCCGCATAATCTATGGAAGTGGACGACCATCGTCTTGGCTGCAGAGAAGCGAAAGCCATTACGCGATGCCCATGACCATAGATTGTTGACAGAGAGTTGTATCTGCTGTTCAGCCCTGTGGAGACTCGATGAACTGCAATAAATTGCATAGTCATCCACAAAAAGGCATGAACGGACAGGTAAGCGCACGTTGTCCACAATGCCGTTTATTGCGATGGCGAACAACATACAGCTTAAAATGCTGCCCTGCGGCACCCCATTTTCTTGGATGAAATCATCGGATAAGGTATTATCTAACCTTACCCGGAAGTGTCTATCTGAAATGAAATTAGCTATAAAAACAGGGAGGTTCCCTCTGAACCCCCACTTAAAAAGGGTCATTAAAATGCCGTACCGCCAGGTGGTGTCGTACGCCTTCTCCAAATCAAAGAAGACAGCCAAGAGGTGCTGTTTATGGAGGAAGGCGTCACGAACTGCTGTCTCAAGGCGGACAAGATGATCCACCGTGGATCGGTTACGGTGGAAACCACATTGCATATATTGCGGGATTCTAGATACCATATAAACCTTTTATTAATCATTTTCTCTAATATTTTGCATACACAACTAGTTAGGGTTATGGGTCTATAACTAGTTGGTTCTAATTTATCTTTGCCACTTTTATGAATAGGAATAATGATCGCTTGTCTCCAGAGTGATGGGAATTGATGAGATTCCCAAACACTATTATAAAGGTTCAAAAGAAATGCCTGCTCGGTCGACGACAGTTGGCGCAAATAAATAAAAGTAAAAACAGTAATACATATTTACACAAACCTCAATATTTTGATACTTTAATTGTATCTTCAGTTTTTTTTTAAATTTATTGTATTAGGAGTACATATTTTTAATCATTAAACATGGTCCAGCTAAGAACAATGTGCTTGTCAGCTGGTGCCTCACCATAAATGTCATACATACATACATATAATAGTGTAAATATATAATAAATACATTTCATTCCTTTAAGTCTATTCTTACAACTAACATAATTCTAATACTTAGTTTAGTTCCTTAAATCTATTACATTTTATATTTTATTTAATATTTGAAAACCAGTCTCGAGTCCATTTCGTAGCTTATTTGTCATACTAGTCACTCTAGTATTATTATTTCATTAAGTCTGTGAGCCAATTAGCGATTTTTTATTTCTCTTTTTACATTTGATATTTTCTCTATTCCCAAAAGGGTATCCGGTATCATGTTAAAAAGTGTTGGTATTATTATTTTCATGTGTTGTTTTCCTTATTTATTTATATATAAAGGTATTTTGTAATGTCGTTTTCTGGTGTTGTGACTGTAACGGGCTACCCAATTCAGCCCTGTACTGCCCAAATTTGCTGCACATAATCATTGCTCAAGAATATATATTGTACCCTATTATATATACAGGTCTAATAATATATAAATCTCCATGTGTTACATACCACGTCTTGGATACATCATGGAATAAGAACGGCGCCATCAGAAGTGCTAGCCAGGATCGCCGTTCTGCTAACACTGCACTTGACTGATCAGAGCAACAATAACAAATTACTGCAGTGGGCGGCTGGCACGTAATTTGGAGCCTACGTAGGCTTGGGCCTACGTGACCTTTCCATTGTAGAAGGATGTCTCCCCCTTCTTTCCTTCCCATGATTCATTGCGTTCAGCCACTATAAAGCTCCATGGTTCGCTGGGGACCGACAATTATTCATCACCAGTCAAATAGTCAACACTCTCCGACGTCCTTTCTTCAAGTCGACTGTACACAACCTGTGATTGTGATGATGCTGCCGAGGGACCGACCAGACCGACGAAAGTAACATGACGTAAATTGATCATTCAAAACTATGGGGATTAGGCAGCTCTATGGCCGGATTTTAGTTTTAGGGTTTTTTATAACTTCTTGAGAGTATTAGCTACTCTCGTCTTAATTTTTCTATGTTGTCTAGGTTAGCCTTTTCATGACATAGTTTACATGTCGTGGAGTGATTTTGTGCTTCACGTTTTCTGCTTGGTCCTTAAGACCAGCAATTTAAATATGGATGATTCCCCCACCTTAGCCCACTTGACCATGTTATAGTCAGCGAGGCAGTTAATCGGGAAAGGAGCTGTTCAGGTTGTTCCAGGCTACATCGTTATACCTAGTTAGGTTTGAGTATGCTCTTTTAAGCCAGTTTTCAGTGCTCAACTTGTGGGTCATTTCTGCCCATCTGGCATGGCTCGCGTTTTGTATATTATTTAGCTTGTGTTGTTCACCAGTTTGCGGTGCTCAACTTGTGGGTCATTTCTGCCCATTTGGCATGGCTTGCTTTTCTCTCACTTAGATGTGTTATTACCCTTGTTGAGTTTGATGCCTCTCGATATGTTGTTTACAAACTCAGGTCATGTGTTTAATGTCTCGGGGTTAGACCAATTAGTTGTGCGCCAGCTCATGACAAAACAAGGTCTAGAACGCTGGATTGGAACTTACCCTATATGATTAAATTGTTGTATATTTTTGGCCGGTCTGTCTATGACTGGAGCTGAAAGCCAACAGTCTAATACCTTGGTAACCTAACCATCTATGTTCTAGCCAGCCTCCCTGGCACTAAGAGTCCGGCTCTCCTTTCATAGTATTGTTCATGCTAGGTTCTGAGTGGAGGGCCTTTTGTTCCTGCATTTGTGTAGTAGCCTGCTAGTCATTAGTTGCCACTAGTTATTGTTTAGTATGATTATTATTATTATTATTATTATTATTATTTCATGCTAGCCCAGCAATACATATTAAGAGGAAGACTGGAGTCACTCAAGTTAAGCCTGAGCTTAACCTGTCTTTCAAATTCGTTGGCGCTTCACGCCAAACTCTCTCTCAGAGAGTATTTGTTATTCAGCTATCTATGTAACTAATTATCTTGGTCAACTCTATGGACCGTTTCAGTATATATCGGTTTGTGTTCTGATGATACTCTTTGTACTTTCTCTGCCTTTGTTACATTAAACTAATTTGTTAATATGCATTTATATCTTTTGGTTTCAAGTGTCTCCTATCATGTCTATTTATCATGTTTATGCAATCGCCGTCTCTGGTGTTAACTAGAGCGGCAGTTCATGATTATAAGCCTGTCTTATTTTATATGTTTCTGAAGTAGTAGTACTGAATTATTATTTTATAGTTGTACATGTTTTTTAATGTCAATGGTTTCCACTCCTTATTCATGACTTTGGTACTATTGTTGTTTCACTCATTATTTTAAGAACTTTGATTTGAATAGTTCTTAATTGATTTAAATATAGATCACTTTTCTTTCCCCAGGAAGTAATGCCATAGCCTAGATGTGATCTTATTAGCGCATGATACACTATTTTTAGAATATCAAATGTAACATGTTGTTTTAGTATACATTCCCGTTCTTAGCTTCCTACTCATTATGTCTATGTGAGTGTTCCATTTCATATGAGAATCAATCATTAGCCCAAGATAGTTATATGTCTCAACTTGCGTAAATTTTAAGCAATTACACGGTTTTATATTAAGTAAACAATCTAAGCAACGACCTTTTATATATAATTTATACTTTATAACATGCAGTAGTCTGATATTCATTGTTTGAGTGTTTTTTTAATGTTGATTATTAATTAATTATCGTGAGTCCAGTTTTGTATCCTATTAAAGTCTTCCTACAACATTTGTTTAGCTCTATCTACATTTTTGTGCACCACATACATCATTGTTTCGTCAGCATACATAAATATACCGCAGTTCTGTATACAGTTTGACATTGTTCTTGTATAGATTAAGTATAGTATTGGCCCAAGAATAGAGCCTTGTGGTACTCCAATATTTATACCCAATTCTTCACTTTCTATATTATTTATTTTAACTATTATTTTCCTATTTGTTAAGTAATCTTTAAACCATTCATAAATATTACCTCTGATACCAATTTTATAAAGTGATTCTAGTAAAATATCTTTATCTAACATATCAAACGCTTTTGACATGTCTATAAATGCTATAGCAATGTGTTTGTTTTCGTTTAATTTCTCTAGCATTTGATTAGTAAAAGTGTGAAAAAGTATTTTCGTACCTTTGTTTTTTTGGGACCCGTATTGTCTTTGGTCAATTATTTTATATTTATCTAAATAATTTATCAAGTAGTTGGCAACGTATCTTTCCATTATTTTGTCTAAAACTGGTAGAATTGCATTAGCTCTGTAATTTCCATAATCTAAGTGCTTCCCTTTTTTATAAATTGGTCTAATAATTGCGATTTAAAGTTTTTGCAGCATTACACCCTGTTGTACACTTAAATTAATTAATTTTGTTATCAACGAGGTAATTTGGATGTTGATAGTTTTCAAGTCTTTAATTCTGATTTTATCTATTCCCTGACTTTTATTTATATCTAATTTATCAATAATATTTTATTTTGGAAGATGTAGCCCTAGGTATGAACGTACTTTAAATTTTGTAAGCGTTTCGATTATTTGTTTTTTTATTGTTTTATAAAATTTTTGCATAAGCAATCAGCAAAACAAAAAAAAATAAAAAATGGTGGCAACAAATACTATTTATTTGGCCTGGAACTGTGTCCACACTTTGCTTGCGAGTGTATGTGAGTTATCGTGTGTATGTGTGTGAGTAGCCATGATAACATCAAAACCTGTACAATACTTATTAGTTGTAGTTCGTACGTATCATTTGTAAAATAGCCTATATTGTTATGAATATATCTGTGAAATGAATGCTAAAAAACCACACAAAATACAATACGTTTATGTTCATCTAACATTATCATTTCCAATGTTTCCCTAAAAGTTTAAATAAATTAATCAAACTATATGGTTATTAATTTTATGGATAACATTTACTTTAAAATTAATCTGTCATAAATTAATTGGGGTTGTGGTTATGATTGTTATTTATAATACAGACAGATGCGGATATCGGGGAAATTTCAGATGCAGAATGAGGTCTTGTAGATGTAGCTACTATTTTGGTAGGTTCAAGGTTCTAACCATCATATGCTTACCATGTAGGCTGATGTAAGTACAAAGGCGGACAACCACAAAAGGTACCCCTTCTCTACTAGTTGGTAGCTCGTCCAACCTCATCCCAAATGTTCGTGCACGTCCAGCTCCAAGCAATGTGCCTGCCAAAGCACGTTTCATCCGTGCCAGTCTCCCCTCATCCTTGTCAAAGTTACAAATGCCGGAAGAATAGCAGTTGTCGGTATTTGCACAAAGAGTGGGCCGACGCATCGTGCACCAGTCCCTCCTGGCACACCCAAACTGAGAATAGCAATACATAATAATACTAGTATTATTTAGGTTACAGCCCTATAACCTATTACAGCCACAATGGATATTCAAAAAACGCAATACTAAGCCATTAGTGTAATGGTTCCCCTCTGTACCATAAACACACACACACACAAATAGAACACAATGACACTTTACAGCTAAAGTTACAGTTACACTAATGTTATAATACTAAGATCAAAAGCACGGCAACAATAAGGCCATTAACACTGAAGTATAAAATTTATAATGCATTATAATATAAATATAGGGTACTTGACAGGTGCTTTATGTTTTACTTTAAACAGTTCAGACAATTTTGTATTTATTTGTTTATCTGTTTCCTTTACACAGAAAATGTTATGTGATTTATCTTATTTACATTAATATAGTATCAAACAAAGTTTAAATAGTCAATGTTTTATTTTTAGTGAGTAAAGTAGAAACTAGTAATTTTGTAATACTAACAATACAATAATTTCATGAAACATCTTGTGTGAACAATAGAGTAAAAATTGTATACACACTAAAAGTGTGTGTGTGTGTGCATGTGTGTGAGTGTGTGTGTGTGTGTGTGTGTGTGTGTGTGTGCGCGTGTGCACGTGTGCGACCCATGAAAACATGAACCTCATAACAGAAAAGCTATTTTCATTAAAAGTGTTTGAAATAAAATGTCCCCATGATATATTTTTAATTTCATGCGATTTTAAAGGCAGAGAAAACTGCATGCTTCGTAAATGTGATGCATGTGAAGATAATGTAGCATCATGCAATGATTTTGAATCTAATTAAAACATTAGTTATAAGAAATTGATCACTAAGAAGGATAAAAGGGAAGTCAAAGGGAAGACCAACTATTATAAATATAACAACCAAAGAAGACATTCCAGCAACTACCTACTGGTTAAATGGTTCATACTTTAAAGGTGCGCAATAACAAATTTATGACACATGCATCCAATGCAAAACACCAATTAAGTACACAACGTGAAATTAAAGACTACATCCCATAAAATGCTGTTCTTTTCCACATACATACTTCAGCGAAAATAACAATTTTAAATACAGCAAAGAATCCCAAGCTATGCACTTTGATTCTTCCAGAACTCAAATCACACTACACACTGGGGTGTATTATTTAAACAATGATGATGTAACAACTGCAACAGCATTTTGTTCTTTGTTGAAATCTTTTTTGAGACATGACTCAGTTGCTGTTTGGGCACATTTAGAGCCTATTTTGGAGAGAGTAATGGACAGTAAACCCATTAATGAACTTTACTTTTATAGTGACTCGCCTACTACCCAGTATAGGAACAAGACAAACGTTTACCTTATGATAAAAGTATTGCCAACTATTTTACTTCTTTATGGTTAAGCTCTTGGGATTTTTCCGGAGGAAGACACGGTAAAAGCACTCCGGATGGAATAGGTGGAGTTATGATAAGGATAGCAGATTGCATAGTTGCAGAGGGAAAAGATCTAGCTACATTTGAAAGAATATTTACTGCACTTAACAAAGAATGCAAAGGTGTGTTTCTGTATGAAATTACGTCAAGAGATATTAATGCCATTCATGCAGAATTATTGTTTGAGAAGTCAGTGATCCCCTTCAAAGGCACCATAAAGGTCCATCAAGCAATCCACAGTTTCGATGAACCAGAAACATTATACTTTAGGTCACTAAGCTGCCATTCAATGTCCCACCAATGAATGGTGAATTCATGAATATGATCTTGGCTCATAAAAAATGAATTACCAGTATACCGCAGATGGAAGTACAAACAGAGATTCTGCAGAGCAAGCTCAAGGTAGACTTAAGAATTTTTTTAACAGTAAATTTTTTTAAATTCAAGCATAACTTAGCAATTTTCAAATTTTCATGATTTGTTCCAGATATTATTACCAAATTCCAACCTGGCAAATGGGTCGTTGTCTAATAAGAAGGCCAGCCATATCCTGGTGAAGTGCTGGCCTCATCAGAAAATGCATTTGAAGTGAATATCATGGTTCCAGCCACTGATATGACATTTAAATTACCCTACAAGAAATACATTTTTAGTTTCTCTTTTCATGATGTTAAAAATAAGATTGGACACCCAGTGCCATGTGGCAGTCGTGCATCTCTGTTCACACTCATGGACTTTGCTTTTATTTGATTAATTAAATTATGTTTCTATCATTTTAGTGTTATACTCTAATTTATATTCTTACTCTATGGGTTTGAGTTGTACTAGTTGCACTATTTTTTATATGCATCAATGCCCTGTAAGCAATGTCATTGTCCTGGTACACAATTTTTAAACTATCTTTTTTAAATACATTAATGGTTAAATTATGTATTGGTTGTATTGTTATGTATGTATGTATTGTTCTGAAGGCTATGTAGAAAAATATCAATTCATAAAAAATATATATATTATAGGCCTACATCTGATATTTCTTGTTTTACTAGAATGATCCATAAATTTCAGTTTATGTACTAGTAGGCCAGATGTAGTAAATTTATTAAGCTGTGGTATGTGAAGGATTTCAAGGGGTATGCGACATCCTGCTGAGTTTTATTAACCATAAAATATGTATTGATAATAGTAAGTCAAATTGACATGATAGCATGGGGTTTCATAAACTTTTATTCCCTTTGCCACAGATTTGTTTAGCTACCACTGAGACTTTATAGAAATTTGGAAAGACCATTTGGACTTTATAAGATATATATTACCGGCCCGTTGACACGGTGTTAGTGGACTAATGCAAGTTTACTAGTATTAGCTTACTAGCATGCAAGTTGTGTTGACACGCATTTTTCACTTGTATTAGTATCGCTTCTAAAAATATGGCTGAAAATGAAGTGGTGCTAACTGATCTCTCTATTGAAGCCATTTTTTTTCATCACTGCGTCTGATTTCTCGTTTGGGTTATTAATACGCATATACTAATTACGTTTATCTGTTAGGAGCTAGGAAGGGTGAATTTAGAATAAGAATGGGCGGCCAAATAAATTACAATTTTTCAGTATATGCAATGTATCATAATTAGTTGACCTATTTAAAAATTGTTTTATATAGATAATACAAAAACATTTGTGATTAGTATGTCTAATATTTCTTAATTCCTTAATACATTAAAATATGTTTCAGTTAATCCCAAATAATTATTTTATTATTTTGATTGATTTGTTAACTCACTTAGCATACATGATCAATAAAATTAAACTCAAATAAAGTCAATAATATCCCAATACAACCAAACCCGGTTGGACATTTTTTATAAATAGGCCTAACCCAGGTTTTTTCAACCCTGTTTTAAATGTTGGTATAATAATAACAAAATATCTTGTTAAATGCTAGATAGCTAGGCCTAAAATATTCCATAATAATAATAATAAATTAATTTGCAGATTGGTTTAAATATAAACTATCTGGTTTGTTATGACTGAGACAATAATATAACGTTGTTTATCTACTCAAGTTGCCAAAGCATTAATATAAAGTGTTTGAAGTGAATGGGCTGAACATTATTATTTAAAACTTATAAATATTGGTTAAAGTGTCAAATACGGAGATTGGAAAGGGTGTCGGTGATTTAGCATTAAATCCGCCGGCCATTAATACCTTACTTGCCGATGACACGAATATTATGTTGCCGGAACTAATCACCTTACTACAATGTTTTATTATATTTTGTGATTGTATGTAAAAAAAATACACATGCCACGTTGATTGGTAGGAAATAATGGTTTGATAAAATTATTTATAACATTTGTTAACTGATATTAAATAATATCTCTCTAGATTGGTTTAAATATAAACTATCTGGTTTGCTATGAGACAATAATATAATGTTGTGTATCTACTCAAGTTGCCAAAGCATTACTAGAAAGTGTATGAAGTGTATGGGCTGAACATTATTAATTAAAACTTATAAATATTGGTTAAAGTGTCAAATACGGAGATTGGAAAGCGTGCCGGTGATTTCGCGTGAAATTCGCCAGCCAATCATACCTTACTTGCCGTATAACACGAATATTATGTTGCCGGAACTAATCACGGTACTACAATGTTTTATTATATTTTGTGATTGTATGTAAAAAAAAATTACAGATGCCACATTGATTGGTAGGAAATAATGGTTTGATAAAATTATTTATAACATTTGTTAACTGATATTAAATAATATCTCTCACAAGGCATACTTGCAATATTTACATAACATTTTATTTTAGACACTTCTTGAGAATATGCATGCCTGATATCACTTTACAAAATCCTCTAGTGCAATATCACTCGCATTCTTATCTTTATAAATCCGGTGCTTAAAATTCCACAAAAACTCATTATTTTCATAACATTCCACAAATAAGTGTCTCTCGCACAACAATCTTTTAGTTGCCGCCATTTTGAATTGTCTACTTGCATTAGTAAAGTTGGAAGGTGACCAACTTTTTCAGTTGCAAGTGGACTTGCATTTTAGTAGCTTGCTTGTCTGTTTACACGCTGCAAGTTGTGCGCGCGCAGCCATATTAGTGGAATTGCATTAGCCAACTAACATCGTGTCAACGGGCCTTTAAAGAAAGTTGGGAGAGGTATGTTGGGCAGACCATGGTCCTGAAAGAGGTTTGTGACTGATGAGAGTTTTAGAAACACTGAAGAGTATGAATTTTTTTCTAACAAATATTAATACTTTTACAAACAAAATAATATGGCTAGTTGATTATTAGGCAGGCCTAAATATTTGTTTTAATTTAATATATTGTTAACCAATTAAAATTCATCTAAGTCATGAAATATTGGTCAGCCATACTATGTATATGGTCTGGAATGAACCCATTTTATAAAGATGCAAAAATCACCAAAATACTGACGACCTATTCTTTTTTTATAGCAAAACTAATTCTTACTAATGTTCTCTTTACTACCTTGTTTAAAACATCTTAAACATCTTCTAATGCAACTATACGAAATAAAATAACACATCTAGGCTACTACATTCAATACAACTAACCCTTTAACAACTACCTAGCCTTATGAAATGATATTCATGAAATCATTTTTAAAACAATACATTATTTATAAATATATAGGGTGTCTGTACACCTTTCGCTAATCAACATCATTTTATTTGAAAAGGTAGGACTAGTTGATCGGCAATATTATTTATTTGGCTCTTGGCTTAGGTTGGCAATACTGCTTTCAAGATGACAAAGTTCACTCAATCATTCACTCACCCCATATATTTCAGTGTAGCATGCCACACTAGGGCTGAAGTAAGCAGCAACAGTTTCGGTGTTAAGGAGCGGTTAATGAAAAGTGTGTGGGTTTACGAACAACAACAACACATGGGACAAACAATGAAGCAAATAATGGATGAATTCCTAAATCACTTTAATAAAGTGCCACCTCATTAAGCAACAATGCTTGATTGAATAATACGTGTATTTGCTTCAGGCAGTGTTAAAAGACAAGCCAGGAATTGGACGAAAGAAGACGCAATTACAAACATGTGCTGCCATTGTCAATTTAAATGTGCATTCTCTGTTGAAAAAACTAGAAAATGAGCGGCCCAACTTCGTGTACTGTAGTCAACAATGCAAGAACAAAGAAAAAAACTTGAAAGTTAGGTTGTTTCGCCTGATGTTCGTCAATGAATTATCAAATGGAGATGCGGAACTGCACGCTGCAGCCTCCCGTGCTTTGTTGGCATAATTTCTAAATTCAGTGTTCTGTGCAAAAGTGATGTTTTCTAATGAATATGCAATGTATTGCGGTTCACAAACCAGAAATGCTTACTTCTGGGATAAAAATAAACCTCATTTCATACTTGAGTTACAAAGGAATGTGCACCACACTAAGGGTACCGGGATTTATGGCCATCCTGTATCCTGTCACTTACCTGACTAACTTAACAGAGCCTTCCATACACAAATAAATTAAAATTTCAATTAACATTGATAAAATTAACAATTTAAAAACATCACAAAATAACATATATATATTTTTTTTATATTAAACCTAACACATACTACTCCTAAATTTAATTCACTACATATAAATAATCAACCCTTAATTTAATTAAATCTATCAAATCAAAACCCCTCCAAATTAATTTTAAAGATTTTACAAAGTAAACCTAACATATACCGATACTACTCCTAAATTTAATTCACTACATATAAAATAATCAACTCTTAATTTAATTAAATCCACCCAGTCAAAACATCTCCAAATATATATAACAAGGAATTATTCATAAATGTAATATTATGGTACTTACTCAACCTTCCATAGGCCTATCTATGCAAATAAATTTAAATTAATATTGCTAGCTTAAACTAAACCATTTAAAACCTCACAAAATGATATTTAAATGACAGCATAGATATTGAAAAATGCAGGAACCTAATAAGTCTCCCAGATAACAATAGCATGTTCAAAAATATTCATATTCCTGTGTGGTTTTGTCAAGTTTTGTTTTGATTCTATAGTTGTAGGCTACAAACGGCGATCGTAAGCTTTATCTGTCCCATTTTAGGCTATTTTTCATTGTTATGTTACAATGTTTAGATATTTTATTTACTTTATTATTCACACAAGAGTATGTAGAATGGAATGAAACCAAGCTTTATAAATTTTTAATACTTTTAATCAACACTACATCTACACAAAACTTGACAATCCATCACCCAAATCACTATTGAAATGTAAATATTGACAATGAAGTGTAACTTTCCATTATTCTTTGTGTTACACCCATGATCCTAAACAGTGAAATGGGTATGGCATCATCCTGTGATGCTTTGCGTTACACCCATGATCTTGCACACTAAGATGGATATGACGTCATCATTAATGGGTACCACCCACGTTTAATTGTTACATTGAATAGTTTGTTTTATCTATATAACTATACATTTAATCTATTAATAGGCCTACATGAAAGGTTAGGTTAAGTTGGTTTGGGAAAGTTTCATAGCATTGAAAGATTACGTTAGGTTAAACAGAGATGGGAAAATGTCATAAAAATGAATATTTAAGCAAGTTGTCTTATAACTTCCATTAAGTCATCAATATTATGTTTAACAGGTTTTACACTACTTCTAGTTAGTCATTATGGATACTTGTGATCATCTACATTGAGCTAAATTACTTAAAGATATTCAAGTTGTGCTTCGCCAAGATCAGAGGACAATAGGTAGCCATTTACAGCAGTTAAATTTACTATTATGAAGTAAACTTTATTGTGGTCATTGTGGATGGTTTTTACACCTTTGTAAAGATTGTAAATTCAGTTTTTTGTTTAGTTTAAGGTGTCCAGCTTGTTTTAGAACAGAGTCTTTGATGAAAGAGACTTTTTTTCAAGAATGTACATTTACAAATACAGGTAGTAATTGTTATATTGTGGTTTTGGGTATGCCAGATTTCTAGTTCTTCAGTTAACCAGCTAATTAATATATATAGAGCTAGCGTTATGCAACCGATACATACCGTATATTTCAGCGACATTAGTTCTTAGAAGTTTCTGAAAAATAAGGAATATTTTGTTTTTGGTGGACCTGGCATTGTTCTTCAAATTGACTTTTCTCTTATAACTAAAAGAAAAAGTAATAAGGTTAGGGTTGTGCATGATCAATTTTGGGTATTAGGAGTTTTCGAAGCGATGGGGCGCAATTATTTACATACCAAATTGGTCATCCAATACTTTGTGTGAACTCAGTGAAAGATATGTTTTGCCTGGAACTGAAACTTGGACTGACTGTTGGAAAGGATATTTAGCTTTGCGAACATGGGTACATGTCACCTTATTTTCATTTTACAATTAACCACCAAAAAAAATGTGTTGACCAGACAAAAACTTGTACAAATAATGTTGAAAATTATCGTTCTAGATTAAAATTATTATGCAGAAGGATTGGAGTCAGGCCCTAAGAGGGAAATGCAGGGGGTACATTGTACCCGGGCCCCGGGAGCTTAAAAGTGGTCTGAAGACCAGCATTCACATTTCTAATACTAGTACTAGCCTATTATTAAATTATTAGTACCTATAGTTATAATATTTTTGTCATATTACATTTTCCTTTTTTTTAGTTATAAAGGTATAAATTATATATCTTTTTTTGGTTTAATTCTATTCTTATGTTTAGATAGGGTTAATTTTTCTAGAAAGTATTAGTGAAAATTGAAAGGGGGCATAAAAAAACTCTGTACCCCCTGATAAAATTCCTCTCAGAGGCCCTTATTAGGGTACTAAGATATAAATTATTATTTGAGCATATAGAACACTTTACACTGACAGACATTTACAGGTCTCTAGCTCTCACATTCAAGGCCATGTTGAGCAATATGGTCGAAAGACCAGGTGAGTGGAATTTTTTTTTTTTGTTCAAAATCAATTCTACGTGTTTTTATGTTTGGAAAGATGTTAAGCTGATATCAATATTTTGACTATTTTAAGAAAGAAAAGGCCGAGAATGGGACGGATAAAACATACTGTCCCCCTATTACAAACTTTTGAAACTTAACAAAATATATTATTTGATTCTCAGTTTTCTTAAGTATTTAGTAATAACTAAAGGTATTGTATTGTAATGTAATAAAGAAAATAATGTTTATATTATATATCTGATAAATAAAAGTTTCAATTATGGCTCGAACAATCCGAAGAAAACTTTGACGTTTAAAGAATGTAACTTAAAAGAATTGTTACATCTTAAGAACGATAAAGCATGCATTAGGTTAGAAGATAAGTTCCCGTATTTGATACTTTTATAATGACTCAACTTAGAAGATATTATTTAATTCATTTTACATTTATAAATTTTGATTTACCCTTAACAACTTGGTATTCTTGATCACTTTGGTACCGGTTGGTGGAAAATTATAATAAGTTTGTATATCAAGGGAATACAATTGTGACAATTAGTGTTTTCCAGATTTAGCACTGCATATGTATAAGCATTTATTGGGTGTAATTATATTATTTCAATTAAAATCTCGTAAAATTTATACTACGCCTTATACCGGTATCCACCATCTTTGACAACATAATTATACACTATGGTTTTAATAGCATGGCTCAAGAAAATATGGACTGGTAAATAACCTTTAGGGAATGCTATTATTATTTGAGCGTGTGACGTCCCAAATTAAAATATTTGTACATCGTTGCCAGGTAAATTTATTAGTAGGCCTAACAAAGCTATTTTGTGTAAGGTTGGGATTATATTCAATCATAGCGCATAAATTATATTTTAAAGCGTACATTTTACAATCCATAGTCAAAATAAAATGGTTTATAATGGAAAGCAGTGATTAAATTCTTACATAAATTTATTGTATTTTATTCATAAAAATGATCCAACTCTATTTTTTTTTAAATTAATGCTTTACATAAGGGTTAGCTCGAAAAACAACGTTCATTTAACTTTATCTTTTGACACATATAATCAACTTAATTTAAGTGGTGTATGTACAATTAAATCAAATTCAGTTATTGTTTGATTCTGATTTTATTATTATCATTACTATTATGGTAGACTTTATCTTTTGACACATATAATCAACTTAATTTAAGTGGTGTAAGTACAATTAAAGCAAATTCAGTTATTGTTTGATTCTGACTTTATTATTATCATCATTACTATTATGGTAGACCTACTTCTCAATAACAGAATCAAAGATGTAATACTTCCCCTTTAGTTTTAATGTATAATATTCTGGAAAATAGAATAATAACAGGATACCGGAGAACTGAAAGAAGGGAATTATAGTACCGTTTTTAAAAATATAAAATAGGGAGAGGTGTACGAATCATACGTTATAACGTTGATATGCCACTGTAAAAAGACATATGAAAAGAACAAGAAAGAAAAGGAAAGGAAGGTGGAGAGAGGAACAGCATGGATATATGAAACAGGGATCCACAATAGACTCTCCCTTCGCTCTATTATAGTTGATGGAAAGAAGGTATGAATTTGGTAAGGACTTGGTAATGGTTTGTATTGACGTGGAGAAGGCATAGACATATAAATAAAGTCTTGAGAGAGATGGAGGAGGCTAGAGTGGAGATATATATTGTAACTAGAATAAAAAGTATGTATGATGATAATATGAGTTGTGTTAAGAATGAGAAACAGTGGATGGTTGGTCCCAAATTTTAAAAAATGATTGAAGTAAAAGAGTGTTCTCTCAACACTAATATTTGTGATGGTAATATAAACAACTATGAATAGATTAGCAAGTCCTAATCTCGGGGAGGAAATAATTAAATCCAAGATGTTTGCTGATTACTTGATGGCATGGGGTTGAAGGATGAGAAAGTACAGGAACAGCTAAAGGAATGGAATGAGGACGTAAAAAAGTGTGGAATGAAATTTATCACGGCGAAGTGTGAGTGTGATAACAATGAAAAGAAAGAGGTTAAGGCCTAGTAAAGCTATATAGTTGGATGGAGTAGTGCTAAGAAAGGTACAGAATGTAAAATATCTTGGAAGCGGAATTGAGCCGAAGGGTGGGAATAGAGCGGATCTAATAAGAAGGATGCAGGTTTGTTGCTCTATATGTGTGTGAGAGATCTGATATGGAGAAAAGAAGTGCCCTTGAAGAGTATGTAAGTGCTGTGCAGGGTGTACTTCATGGGGGAGCGGAATTGTATCCATTCGGAATGGTATCCATTCCGATAGTTTTGTAATAAACTGCTTTTGTGAAAATCCTGAATTGT